>BQNB010017082.1:0-70542 GCA_026074375.1 Tanacetum coccineum | reverse complement strand
ATCAACAACGCTTAAATAATTAAAATATTAAATAATTTTATTTAATATTTTTATTAAATAAATAGTGATAATTAAAAATAAATTTAATTATTTTTGTGTGTCGGTACCCGTTGTGTGCAGTTTTTAAAACTTTGTGAGGTTGTTTTAGCCCTCTTCTGCTTGTTTTCAAGTCTCGGGTAAAACTAAAAAGTTGTCAGAAATATCGTTTTACATCAAATTGCTTTAGGGTCCGAATAGTGAAAACGTGATTTAGTGAGCAAACCACTACAAAGTTGAAACAAATACTAGAAAGAGCTGGCTATGAAGCAGCTATAAGATTTCAAGAACAGCTTAATGAAGAAGAAAGTCAGAGGATTGCCAGGGATGCAGAAGTAGCTCAAAGGCTACAAGAAGAATTTGATGCAGCAGAAAAACAGAAAATAGCTCAAGTACATCAAGCAACTCAGGGTTTTACAGAGGATAAATGGGAGGATATTAGAGCAAGAGTTGAAGCTGATGAAGAGCTAACTCAGAAACTACAAGATCAAGCAAGGATGCTTGTAGATATGATTAATCAAAGAAAGAGATATTTTGCTTCACAGAAAGCTTAAGCAAAAAGGAATAAACCTATGACTCAAGCTCAACAAAGAGCTTACATGTCTAACTATATCAAACACATAGGAAGCCATACAATGCAGCAGTTAAAAAGATATACTTTTGATGAGCTCAGGGAATTATTTGAAACCACAATGAAGAGGGTAAATACTTTTACTCCAATGGAGAGTGATGATACAGTCCTTAAAGTTATAACTGAAAGCTCAAAGAGAGATGCTAAACAAGAACTTAATCAAGAAAGTTAAAAGAGACAAAAGATAGGAGAAGGCTCAAAACCAGCTGAAGAATCAAAAGATTAACTGTCTCAAGAACAACTACGATAGCTAATGATCATAGTTCCAGAAGAAGGGATGCATGTTGAAGCGCTACAAACCAAATATCCAATCATTAACTTGGAAGTTTACACTGAAGACTCAAGAATGTATTGGAAGATCACCAGAGTAGGTAATCACACAGAGGTATATCAGATATTTAAGGATATGCTAAAGAATTTTAACAGGGATGATCTAGTCAAACTATGTAATCTAGTTAATGAAAGATTCAACTCAACAGAACCTACTAAAGAAAAAGAAAGAGAACTTTAGGTAGAGTTAAAGAGACTGTTTGAACCAGATGATGTTGATGATATTCTATGGAAACTTCAAAGGTATATGCATGATCCATTGAAATATAGGTTATATGATACATGTGTTATTCATCATGTGTCTGCAGAGAGAGGACATGATATTTTCATGCTAATTGAGAAAGATTATCCATTGACAAGAGAACTTATAACTTTGATGCTGAGTAACAAGCTGCAAGTAGATGAATATTCAGTGATGGCAGATGAGCTTTTAAAGAAAATCTTTATACTAGCAAACAGACCAAGACAGTAAAGTGTTTGGAAGCATCCTCTCAGCACAGATGATTTAATTGGAAGAAACTTGATGATTAACAAGATGAATATCAAGTTTAGGGGAGGATTGTTGGGAATAAAGGCGTCTCAAGTTAATACTGCTGATTGAAGAAACTACTGCTGCTGAAGATTAGAAGAAATAGTTTAAGTCATTAGTACTGGTAATGTAATAGTTAGTACTGCCAGTACAAAGTGTTAGTACTGCCAGTTTATTAGTACTGTTAGTTATGTAGTTAGTACTATTGGTATAAATAGTTAGTACTGTTGGTATAAATAGTTAGTACTGCTAAAGTGATATGCATGAGATATATTAAGAATAGATATGCATTGATCACTTGACGCGTTTTGTAAGCCCATTAGGGTTTCCTTGGTGTATAAAAGGAACCCTAAGGCATAGATCTAGATATCAGTTTTCACATCAAGTTTTTCATATTAGTATTCATAGTTTGCATAGCAATCATAGTTAGTATTCATAGCTATTTTGTAACTCAAAATAGTATTCAATATATTGAAAATTTAGTAAAGATCTTGTGTTTACTGTTTCATTGTTCTTCTTAGTATTGCAAACTAGATTCCGCATAGTTTGTGATATTCTCAATCTTAGTTTCTACTATAGTTTTCTTGGATCTATCCAATATAACTAAGCTTTAATAAGCTAAGTAAGATCTGTCAAGAAGGGATCAACAATAGTGGAATCTGATGCAACGGTTTTCTTATGTTTAGTTGCAATAGATTTGTTCGCTTGTCTTTTAGGTTTTCTAGTACTAATAGGCAATACTTTAGGCTTCTTAGTTCTAGCATTCACGTCATTGATAAATTTAGAAACACAAGCATCACGATTCGAATTAAACACACATTTTCCACAAGTAACACAAATAACATTAACATTCAAAGTTCTGGATTTTAAACTGTCATTACACACAGTTAGAGACTTTGTTTTATTATAAATACTAGAAATCCTATGATGGTCTTATACTTCAGTCTTCTTAAACTTCACTTGACTATTATTTTGCACAAACTTATCTTTCAGTTGCGTGCTCTTAAGTTGTGGCCTGCTAACACTAGTTTTGTGAATTACTCCTGTAGAGGTAGACACATGAGGATTAGTATTCCTAGAAGTATGAGGCAACTGAGGTGCTCTAGTTTGTGTTGTTCTAGTGTAAATTTGATACATTCCTGGTTTAATCACATTTGTGTTTCTTACAGCTTGCCTTGCTATTTGAGGTAAAATTTGTGTAGTGATTGGTGTTGATAAACTCTCTGACACATTAGTTTTGGTAACTGATTTTGTCTTTGTAAAAGTTTTTCTCTCAAGAGAGTCTAAAAAAGGAGTCGGTTTGCCTAAAACTGATGGTTTTGGAATCTTGAGAGCATTTGGTTGTCAAACTATAGATGGTTTATCAAACTTAGTATCCATGGATTTTCCTTTAAACTTCTCAATGAGTTTCTTTAACACACTTATTGCGATGTTCTTGTCTTGCAATTTAGCTTTCAAATCTTGTATTTCAAAATATTGTTCACGTTCTTCTCGAAATAAAGTTTATTTTTTTTATTTGCAAACTTTGTCATTTTTGAATTTGTTCTTGATAATGTTGTAAATTTAGTTCAAGAGAAATTGCATGTTTTTCATGTTTAGCAAAACTTCTTAAAAGCTCAATGTAAACTTCTTTGGTTACATTTTCTTTTTGTTTGGAAAGCTCATTCGTAATACATTCACATTCTTTAATCTTTTCTAGATACAAACATTGTAAATCTATTTTTTCATCTAGACTCTCAAAAGAACGAAGAATAGAACACATAATATCCTTTGACACATAATCTTAGAGAAGTAGATCATATTCATTTGAAAAATTATCTTTTTTGGATTCAAGTTTGTCAACCTCTTTTTCAAATGATTGAACGTACTATAAATCTGCAAACATTTCTTGTTTAAGTTCATGTACAAATTTGAAACCATCATCTCTTGACTTTATTACAAGAGGAATTAACAGATTTTTCAAAAGCACAATCATATCTTGAATAGTTGGTTGACGCCATTGATTATGCATGTGTTTTTCCCAAGCTAGATCAACAATTTCTTTGAATTAATTTATGTTATTTGTCATTACATTAAAATCTTTTCTACTCTTGCTTACAGATTCTTGAGTAGGTAGAAAACGTATGTTTTTGCAATGTGAGGCTTATATTTAACAAACGATTTTCTCCACATTTTCTTTCGAGTTTCATTGGCGTAATAATATTTTTCTTCGAACTTCATTTGCATGTGCCAACTGATCAAGATATTCCGGTGATGGTGGTTTAAAAATTTCATAAAGACTATTTTGCTTTGTGTAGTCGTATGGTTTCACTAAGTCTGTATTCAATTTTGATCTACTCTCTTGTTCAAGATCACATTTGTCATATGAAATCTCATACAAACACGGTTTTTCAGATTGAGCTTTCTTGAGGTATACAGGATATGCAAAAGTTGGTCTACCATTGTATGTTGAGCCTTTGAGAGCTAACATATGAATGGTTTGAATTGACTGATTTCATTTATAAACAATTTCATTTAGAAATTTTAGTTGTTTTTCCACCGCAATCAATTTATCAATATCTTTTCCTTCCTTAAGTTTCAAATCCTTTATTACCTTATTTTTCTCTTTGACAATACCTTCATAACTTGATTTTGTTAAAAGAATCTGCTTGACTAACTCATCATTTTTTCTCTTTGACAACAGAAACCATATGCTTTTATTTTCAAACCTTCTTGTATGTCATTTTTATTTTGAGCTAATAGTCCTAGAGTTTCATTTAATTTACGTTCAAGTGTTTATTTTTCAATTGTACGATCTTTGAAAACTTTATACATCTCAAGCTCAACCTTTTTATCATGAAGTGCACCTAAATATCTATCTCGAGTTCTATTAGACTCCTCAAGATTAGATTTTCACTTTTCAAGTGCAGATTTGCACTCATGTAATTCATAAGGGAGTGATGCGTTTGCTTTCTTTAATTGCTTTTGAATCTTTTTGTTTTCATCAGTATTAAGTTTTAAATTTGTAATTAAATTAGCAAGCATAACACGCTCATCATCACATTCTTCAGCATTTTGGTCAGCCTGAGTATCATCATTACACATATATGATGAATCAGGAATGACATTATTGTCAACCTTTTCCACTACATATGTGACATTAATGAAAACAGGTTACTTAGAATGTTGTCTATCATTGGCAAACACATTATAGTTATCGTTTGAATATACCTTTTTCAATGGTTCAGCATCAAAGGAAGGTCCTGAATCAGTAGTGTGAAACTCTTGTATCTTTTCCATGTATATGTAATGTGCTTCCAATTCTTGATCATCTAACTCTTCTTCCGTATCATCTAGCCAGTCAGTCTGCTCTGCACACAATAGAACACCTTTCTCTGCCTGCTTGCACAACAACATCTTTTCCTTATGATAATTGTAATCTTGTGCCTATTTTAGTTTCCTGTACTCCTTAGAAAAATGCCGAAATTCCTTGCAGTTGAAACATTATATCCTATTTTGCTGCACTACCTGACTTCCTACAGACTCCCTATCCCTAGCAACAGTCACAGTCCTCTGATTCCCAAACTGCCTAGTCTGAAATTCATTCCTCTGTCTTGGAGAAGAATCCACACTCTTGTTTCTGGTGTTTGAAGAATTTATGAGGTTGTTATTGGTAGGTTTGTAGATCTTTTTGAAGTACTTTGCAATGAGTGCCAAGTTTTTCTACATATCCTTATCTCTCTGAGCTTGTTCTAGATCACTATCTTCTTCAGAAGCTGACTCGGATGGAGGAGTGATAGGTTTGGCTATCTCTTTGCCTTTGTTTCGAGTAGTTTCATGAGATCGGGTCAAAGATGATTGTATTGACGTTAGTACATATGATTTATGAGATTTTGGTGATTGATAATACGTATCTGGATATTGTTGTGTAGCAGCAACAAGTGCAAGTGGATTCGCATTCCTAGCTATTTTTCAGCACGGATTTCATTAACTTCTTTCTGATACTGTTTGAGAATGTCAAATAGCTTGTGATATGAGTCTTTGTCCAAGTCAGCAATTTGCTTGACAACATTTACAAATCTTGACCATTTTGGCTGAAGTTGTTGAAGAAACTAAACATTTACTTGCATAGTAGCAACTTCCAGTTAGTTTCTTACCATTTCATTCATCATCTTATAAAACATTGAGTAGTAAGACTCAATTGACTCACCATCTCTTAAAGTAAACTTGCCAAATTCCTAAAATAGATTAGTCTTGAAATTCTGCTTGTTAAGTGACTCACCTTGTTGTAGTCTTTCAATGGCTACCCACATATCTCTAGCTGTTTTACAAGCATCAACAGTTGAATAAATGTCATCCCCAATTCTAGTCAAGATCAAGTGGATTGCTTCAGCTTCCGCATCATGGTGAGCTTTGTTTTCAGTAGAGATATTCAGGAAAGTCTCTCGAACTGTTTGTTTTTGAACTTCTGGAGAATCATCTTCTGCAAGTTGATCTGGAATTTTGATTTATGAAAGAACATATGGGCCTTCAAGGATGCATTTCCGAAATGCAACACTATTTGGTCTTGTATCAACATATCTCATGAAACATGATTGCCATTGAGCATATCTTCCTGTTGCAAGCATTGGTGGACGATCTCTTTAACCAGCTGCCATGATGTCTTTGTGCATTTGACTATTACATGTGGTTGTTGTGATTGGAGTAGTCATGGTGAATGATGTGTTTGTTTTGAAGTGAAAATGTTTTTGGTGGATCTTAAGTAAGTAAGATTTGTGTTAAGTTGTGTTGTTGTTTAAATTTTTTAAGAAAGAGACAAACTTTGTAAGTTATTTGTCGTTTTAAGGATGAGAGTTGTAAACTTTATCAAGTGTTTGAGTGTTTTGAGTAAAAAGGACTAACAGTGCAAATGTTATTTCGTTAAAGGTTTAAATAGCAAGGACTAAGTATGCAAAGACTTTCACTTAGAGTGACTTAGATTGAAATTATTAGGTTCGATGGTGATGGTCAGTGGTGGTTCGGCTAGTGGTGTGGTGGTTTGGTTGGTGGTGTGTCGGCTGGTGGTGGTTTGTCGGCTGGTGGTGGTTTGGCTGGTGGAGTGGTGGTTCGGTTAGGGGTGGGTTGGTTGAATGGTTCGGTCAGAGGTGGTTTGGTCAGGGGTGGTTCGGTTGGGTGGTTCGGTTGCAAGGGTAGGTTGGAGGGTCAGTTATGACGCTGCTTATTTTAAGAATTTAATCCTCCACATGGTCGGTTGGAGGACTCGAACACATTACCTTGAGCTTCAAATCTTTACCTTGAGCTTAGAACTCAGTTGCGTTATTCTTCTTCTTGTTGAGTATTTAAAACTTCTTTCGCTGTCCTCTTTTTGTCTTCTATTTTTCTTCTAATTTGGTTACAACCAATTTACACTACCGATGTTTTCTTCACTCGCTGGTCTTTTTCTATCTTCTAGTTGGGAATTAGTCTTCAATTTCTTCAACACTAAATGTTTGCTTGTCTCTTTGTCTTCAATATAACCGATCCAAACACCCACTTTGAACACGAAACAAAGATAAAAAATTTAAAACACAAAAACACAAATCAAACCTACCTGAGGTGATTGATACCACACGTTGGTTCCCATATATTTCACATAATCACTTATACTTTGGTAGAAAATAAAAGGAAGAAGAGAAGAATAATAGAGAGAAGATAGAGAGAGAAAGTAGAGATGGAAAAAAGGAGAGAAGTTATATTTCATGAAGTGAAATGAGAAATGAAAACAACCAACCCCCTCTCATGGAATAGGAGGGGTATTTATAGGATGGCAAACCCTAAAGAGGGTGTTGTCTTCCTTCCTTTACACGAGTTGGGCCGGGATTGGGTCTTAATGGGCTTTAGCCCGTAACACATACAATATTAGATTATCCAATGAGCCCAGGACCCTTTTTAGCCTATTGCAAGTTTACAAAGTTTCGTAAATAATAACGATGACAGAGACTTTATTTAATGACCGAGCTTAATTGTTCGACTCAATATTTTGAGGCTAACATGATTTTTCAATGGTTTTATGGCTACTATGGGAATACCAAAGACTAACCAACTGTTGTGATTTACAGAGATATAAGGCGGTTAAGGTTGGATATTTTGTTCCATGATCTAGCCAGATCTGGAGGGATCTACCCAGGGATACCTCATTAGATAGAATAGAAGTCCTTAGGTATGATTGAAAAAAGGAGTAAAGTGAGATTGGGAAGAATGTTATCCAAGGCATGAGTTATCACCAGAACAAACCTAACATGGTTATAATGAGGACACGTTGGAATAACATTGAAGGGGTTGAAGAATGAAAAAGAATTGTAAGGATAAAGGGTGTAAAGAAAGAATCCCTTCATACAACCTTAGGCAGAAACTGGGTCAATGCATAATCTATCGGTAACCACAAAGATGATTCTGGTATTGAAGACAAGTCATCATGGACCCAGTGATGCAATGCATAACCCATCCCAGCTACTCAGGCTTCTTGCAAAAGAAGTTTGTTTCATTTCTTATAGAGATCAACACGCTTCTATCGGCTTTCTCATTCCGAGATCATTGATATTGAAAAGGTGGCATTCCGCTCCAGCCTCCAATCATCAAATAACAAAAGTGCACTTATAGAGTCTAGAGCCATCGAGATCAATCAATAAATCTCAATAGGACACATTTCCATATACACTTGTTGTTCATCATTAAGAACACAAGCTGTACAAGAGTCCAACATAGACGCAAATATAATATGTGTGTATAAATGAGAATTAACGGATGCTTTTTGAAAACATAAAACTTTTGATATGTTTAAAAATCTTTATTCATTAACATGTCGACTGATTTTTAAACAAGTTTTTGATCTCATGTCCATTGTGGTAGCTTCAAAAGGGCATCTAGGCATGGGATGACTGAACACGTATTGATGACTGAATCAGTCAGATAGTAATTAACTGATTCAGTCTTATCATGTTGTCTGCTTTGAGACGTTTCGGTAATGAGAACTAGCAAGTAGGATGAATCTGATGCTTATGCGTTAGAGAATCCAACACTTTGACCTGGAAACCCTATCAAGGAGATTCTTTGAATCTACTTGATCACATGTTTAATATTTATGCTGTAAAATAGGAAACCGATGGTTATCGTGTTAGGAACATGAAAAGTGTCAGTCACTTCCATTATATCATTAGAAAGCTCGTATATCAATATTTGGAAACTAAATAGTCTAGTAAGGCCCAAGGCCAATGGTAAGCCCACAAGAGCCCCATATGGCCGACCACTCTAGGTATTTATACCCCTCTCCATGCCTTGGAGAGGGTTGGTTGTTCACTTCTCAATTTCACTAATCTAATATTTTCCTTTTTCCTTTCTCTCTCTAGAAGTGTTCATCCATCCTTTCTCTCTTTAGTTCTTCATTTATTTTGATTATGAGTTTAGATAATCTAGTATTCTTCAATTGGTATCAAGAGCCATGGGGTAATTAAGCTTGGTTTTGTGTGCATTTTGCTTATTATTCTAGGCGTGTGTTTGGTTCGAACATAATACAAAAGATTTCATCTTTTGTGTGTTCTAATACTATAAAGATTAGTACTTTCTTGTTTATTGGTAATTTATACACTAGTAGTCCACTTGTCCAACTATCCAATGGAATCAAAAAGTTACTTTTTGAATTATCTAGGTCACCTGCTTGTCAACACGATCGATAAACCATTGGCAATATCCAATTAACTTGTTAAGCTCGAAGCTTATCCTAGACACAGACTTAGAAGGACAATATTTGTGTAACTATGATTCTAGATGTATAAATTACTATATGGAGAACCATCTCAGACTCTAGATCTACTTGGTCCGTGTCACTAGATCCAGTTGAATGATAGGTCGCATACAAAAGCGCGTAAAACATGTATAATGTTAGACATAACAAGCATTTAACTTATAAATCATGTATCGCGATAACGAAATACCTAACATTCGTTCTTGCATTATAATGGTAAACCCCAAGTATTAGGCCTTCCAACGTCATAATAAATACTAAGAGTTATTATTTAGCCAAGGTAAACTAAAAACCGAGTTAAACGAATGATACCAAAAATAAACCGATTACTAAAGTATATGGAATTTAACGTCGTTCTTAATATGGAATTGATAACGTTGCTCGCCTCTTCTGCCTCTTTTACTCCTTGAAATCAAACCTTTTATGGTTTAGGTATCGAGAATATGATTTGCACACTTAAAACTCGTTTTTAAGTTTTCTATTTATAAGGTTTGGAAGTCGGTTTGATACTGCGTATCGGGCGATGTGGGATACGGCGTATTGGGCTTTCTTGGAGTAAGGACCACGTTTGATATCTTCAAGAATGTTCGTGTATAATAATCCTTGGATATGGCGTATAGAGGCTTCTGGATACGGTGTATTAGTCTTTATGTCTTCGTGGTTTCTTGTGAAGTGTAGGCACGGATACGCCGTATCTTCTTGATGGATACGGCGTATTGGGTAAATCCAACTTGTTCTTCTTCGTTGACCAAAGTATTACATACGGCGTATTGTTGATGTGGATATGGCGTATTCTTCAAAGTCAGGCAATGGTCTTTTGATTCAACAAAGTCTTAGATACGTCGTATAGGTCTAGAATAATACGACGTATTTGCTGTCAGATCAGTAGACTTTCTCGAACTCTTCATTTAAGCTCCAAAATGCGTGCCTTTTAGCATAACTTCACAAAGTACTCCATAATTACTACAATTCTCAAATATAAACGATTAAGTAACAATTCTTTGCAATAATTATATAAAATGGGTTAGTTACATGGGATAAATGATGCTATAAAATAGACCTTATTTGATGTCATCACTTATACACTTACCTTTGGAGATTTATTGCCTTGGAGATTTATATGGTTTTTTTGTGATTTGAAAAATCCTGTGAAGTAATCAATTATTTTCTCGGTTTTATCAAGAATTGCAAAATCTTGTGTAATCTTAAGACTCATTCACTTAAAACAAACAACAATTTAACACAACAACCTCTAATCATTGTTCGATCATCTTTTATCTTATCTCATATCAAAGAAAACATGGACTCAAAAATTCTAATTGGTCAAAAGAACACTCTTGCTGAGTACATGACACTCTCTAGTGCTAACAATCGTCCACCAATGTTGGACAAAGATCTGTATGATTCTTGGAAAAGTAGAATGGAACTTTACATGAAAAACAGAGAGCACGGAAGAATGATACTTGAATCAGTTAAAAACGGTCCACTCATTTGGCCTATGATTGAAGAAAATAGGGTGACCAGGACAAAGAAATATGCTGAATTGTCTGCTGCAGAGAAAATTCAAGCTGATTGTGATATGCAGGCAACTAATATCATTCTTCAAGGTCTACCAACTGATATCTATTCACTTGTTAATCATCACAGAGTTGCCAAGGATCTATGAGAAAGAGTCCAACTACTAATGCAAGGTACCTCATTAACAAAACATGAAAGGGAGTGTAAACTGTACGATGCATTCGATAAGTTTGCTCACATTAAGAGGGAATCACTTCATAAGTATTACTTAAGATTTACTTAGCTGATTAATGACATGAACATATACAAAATGAAATTGGAGCAATTTCAAGTCAATACCAAGTTCTTAAACAGTCTTCCACCTGAATGGAGTAAGTTTGTGACTGATGTCAAGCTGGTAAAGGATTTGCATACTACTAACTTTGATCAGCTTCATGCATATCTTGAACAACACAAACTCCATGCAAATGAAGTTCGAATTATGCGTGAACGCAATCAAGATCCACTTGCACTAGTTGCGAATCATCAAATGACACCACCTCACTTTAACACTTATCAATATTCATACAACAATCCTTAGTTTCAACAAAAAAGTTCACCATCTCTGTCTCCTCAATATGGATCAATTCATCCCATACAACATTACTCTACTACTTATCCATCCATACCTCATGCAATCACTTATCCATCAGCACCGTATCCAAATGCTTATTCATCAACTGTTCATCAAGAGGCTTGTCCACAACCACCAACTGTTCCTCAAATCGAATATAATGTCTCCACAGTTAATCAACAAATACATATGGCTGAATTTCCTCAGATAGACTCTGGTCTAGCAGTTCCTGTGTTTAAGCAAGGAGATGCCCTAATGATGCCATTAACAAAATGATGTCATTTTTGTCTACTGTCGTCACATCTCGTTTCCCATCTACCAACAATCAGCTAAGAAATTCATCAAACCCAAGACAACAAGTAACTATTCATGATGTATGGGTGACTGTTCAACCACTTTAGGGGAGACAAAATTCTTATGCTGCTGGTACTTCGGGAACAAGCGCTAATACTTTGGGAACAGAAGGGAACTATTCATGTCAACAAAGGATTGTGAAGTGTTTTAACTGCCAAAGGGAAGGTCATATGGCAAGATAGTGCCCAAAGCCAAAGAGGAAAAGGGATGTTTCATGGTTCAAGGATAAAGTTCTATTGGTTAAAGCTCAAGGAAATGGTAAAGTTTTGAATGAGGAAGAATTGGAATTCTTGGCAGATCTTGGTATTGCAGAAGGTCCAGTGACACAGTCGGTCATTACACACAATGCAGCTTATCAAGCCGATGATTTAGATGCGCATGATTTTGATTGTGATGAGATCTCTACAGCCAAAGCAGTTCTTATGGCCAATTTGTCTAGTTACGGTTCAGATGTTCTCTCCGAGGTACCATACTCTAACAACACTAATAATGATATGCTAAATCAAAGTGTACAAGAGATGCTATATTCTGAACAATTTCATATTGTGGATCATCCAGAGAATGAGATAACTAGTGATAGCAATATCATTCCTTACTTTCAGTATCTGCTTGAAACACAAAATGCAACTGTTCAAGATACAAATTCTTTTGCACAACAAGATGCCATGATATTATATGTGTTTGAACAACTGTCAACTCAAGTAACTAATTGTAACAAGGTCAATAATGATAATCTAATTGTCAATGAATCCCTAACTGCTGAGCTTGAAAGATACAAAGAACGAGTAAAATTGCTAGAAGAAAGACAAAATGTGGATTTGAGTACTTGAGAAAAGCTTATAATAGATGATATAATTCGGGAGAAAAATGCACAGTTTATGGATTTTGAAAAGGAAATTAACTATCTTAAACAAACTCTTTCTAAAAAATCAAAGGAAAAGGAATTGTTAACAAAAACATTTAATGTTTTCAAAAACAAATCTAAGGAAAAAGAAGCTAGGAACATTGATAAAGAAATTGCTTTGGAAAAGAAAGTTAAAGAACTGGACAATATTATTTGTAAAATGGGTCAATCCGCGCAAACTGTGCATATGCTCACGAAACCACGAGTTTCTATGATAACAACCTAAAATAAGCTCTTGGTTTTCAAAATCCTTTCTATCTTAAGAAAGCTCAGTAGATTAGGCCAATGCTTTATGATGGTAGTGTTATTGCTAAGGAAACCAATGTGATTTCAATTGCTGATTCTGAAGAGACTTTGATGCTTGAGGAAGAGAGTCGATCAAAAATGCTTTTAAAACAAAGTGATCCAATGGTCTTAGAAAAGAAAGTTAACATTAAACCAATTAATTATGCAGGTTAAATCAACTATCTGAAGATTTTGTCAAACATTTTGTCCCACAACAAGAACTGTCTGATGTACAAGCTATACATCCTAATACTGACCAATCTGCTTCTTCGCCTATCAGAATTGAGGCTCCTCAGGATCTTCCTAAGGTAAGCCTGGTTAATACAAGCCTTAAAAAGCTTAAATACCAACTTGGCCAATTTGACAATGTGGTAAATAAGCGAATCATGCCTGATGCTTTAACATAATAGGAATGGGGGTTTGAACATACTAAAGTTGTTTTCCAAAAAGAAATAATTCCATTTTTAAAGACTTTAAAAGACATATTTAATGTTTTTGATAAAGATCTTTTAAAAGATGTAACAGAAGTACAAACAGTTTTTAACCAGATGGAAGTTGCTGTTCTATAGTATCATGTAGACAAACAGAGTTTTGAAATTCAAAAGAAACAATTTTTGACTAAAAACAATCGACTCTTGGATCAAATCATTTCTCAAGATATTGTGAACATTGTTGTGAATTCTTCTGTGGATGTGAATACTTCTGTGAAATCTTCTATTGTTATGAATGATTCTGTGAATTATGTGAAAATGTGCTATAAGTGTCTGGAACTTAAAGCTGAGCTTATCAAACAACACAACATGGTTGAAAAAGATGAGTATAATAAACTTTAAAAAGATTTTCTAAACTTAAACAACTCTGCATCTCTCTTGAAATTGCAATGCAACTCAATAAGGAATTTTTTCAAAAGAATAACACATCTGTAAACCAAACTGAACCTTCATTTGATCAACTGTTTGAATTGAACAATTTGAAAGCTGAGCTTCAAGCAAAAGACATGACAATTAAGAAGTTGAAAGCACACATTAAGCGTGTCAATGAAACTTCTACCAGTGAAAGTGTAAAAAAAGGACTTTGATGAAATTGAGACAATCAATATAGAACTGGAACATAGGGTGACAAAACTTGTTGCTGAGAATGAGCATTTGAAACAGACTTATAAACAACTCTATGATTCAATTAAACCATCCCGTGTTCGTGCTAAAGAACAAAATGAATCTTTGGTTAATCAAGTAAATCAAAAGTCTGTTAAAATTTCTGATTTAAATGCTCAACTTTAAGAAAAAGTGTTTGTCATAACAACATTAAAAAATAATCTTAGAAAATTAAAAGGGAAGGACATAGTTGATAATGCTGCCCTGATGTCAAATGATGCCACTATTGCTCCAGAAATGTATAAGCTTGACCCAGTAATTTTGGCACATAAGGTTAAGAATAATAGGGAAGCTCATGAATACTACCTTAAGCATACTATGGAATAAGCTACTATTCTTAGGGAGGTAGTTGAACAAGCTAAGTCACAAAACCCTTTAGATAGTACATCCTACTCAGCCTGTATATATGTTAAGCTAATTCAAGAGTTGCTAGGTTATATTAGAGATTTTGACATGATATTCACAAACCTAGTGAGAAATTAGTTGCAGTCACACCTTTTAACAAAAAGAAAATAGTTCGATTTGCTGACACTATCACATCATCAGGCAACATTCCTAAAGTAACTAACAGACCTCTATTATCTTCTACAGGAGTAAAACCTTCTAATAGTGCTAGCGGATCAAAGCCTTCAGGCAATACAAAGATTGATAGGATTTCGCAAACACCAAGTAGTAATGAGAAGAATAAAGTAGAAGTCCAATATAGGAAAGTTAACTCTAAGTTAAATAAACAGAACTCTGATTCTAAAAATGTCTGTAATAAACATATTAAGCATCCCATTAAAGGTGCTCATGCTCTTTGTTCTGTATGCAATGAATGTTTGTTTGATGCTAATCATGCTATGTGTTTAATAGATCATGTGAATAGTATGAATGTGCATGCTAAATCTGCCTCTAAGAAACATAAAAAGAAAAAAGAATGGAAACCTACTAGAAAAGTGTTTAACTCTGTTAGATATAAATGGAAACCAACTGGAAGGACTTTCACCTTAGTTGGAAATGCGTGCCCTTTAACTAGGTTAACCGCCACTAGTAAAGTGCCTCTTAAGGTTCCCATCCCTCTTGAAGTAGTTGCACCAGCCCAGATAGTAACTAGAGTATATACCAGGAGACCTAAAGTACCTAAATCTGCTCAACATAGCAAACCTAAGGTTGCAAAATCTACGAATGCTAACATAATGAAACCCGGTACATCTTGGGGATCCGATACTTAAGTTGCTCCATCATCTTCCTCTCTTATTGATTGCAGGTTGTCCAAATTGTTCTGTGGTATTTGGACTCTGGATACTCCAAGCACATGACCAGAGATCGCTCTCAGCTCACCAATTTCGTTCATAAATTTCTTGGTACTGTCAAATTCGGTAACGACCAAGTTGCGAAGATTATAGGGTATGGTGATTATCAGATAGGGAACGTCATAATTTCAAGGGTTTATTATGTGGAAGGACTAGGACACAATCTATTCTCAGTCGGTCAATTCTGTGACTCAGATCTTGAAGTAGCTTTCCAAAAACACACATGCTTTATTCGTAATCTGGAAGGTGTTAGTTTACTCTTAGGATCTCGAGGAACTAACCTGTACTCTCTCTCAATTGGAGATATGATGGCGTCTTCTCCTATATGTCTCTTGTCAAAAGCCACAAAGACTAAGTCATGGTTATGGCATCGTCGTCTGTCTCATTTGAATTTTGGTGCTATTAATTACTTGGCCAGACACGATCTAGCACGTGGTCTTCCCAGACTCAAATTTGAAAAGGACCATTTGTGTTCTGCATGTGCCATGGGAAAAAGCAAGAAACAAACACATAAACCTAAGTCTGAAGACACCAATCAAGAAAAACTATATCTTCTGCACATAGATCTTTGTGGGCCTATGCGTGTTGCAAGCGTAAATGGGAAAAATGTTGGGAATTAAACTCATTATCCTTAAGTACTGCCAAGCCAAAGACTTTGTACTGCTTGAGATACAACTACTAGTACTAACTAGTTAGTACTGCTAGAAGAAAGTTAGTACTGCTAGTACTAACTTAACAATGCTGAATGACTTAAGACTGCTGCATGAAGACTGCTAAAGGGATAAAGACATGTGAAGTGATATGTATTCAGAGTATATTCTATTTAGTTAGAAAGATACGTATAAATTTAACAATATAGAATATTTGTAGTTATCTTGTAAAGGACTCCTTAGTATATAAAAGGAGATACTAGGTTATGGTTTTGTATACACAATAGTCATAGACGTTTTGATATATAGCTTCAAGGTTGTAAACCCTAGTCCTACACAGAGTACTCGTATTATTCATAATAATATTGGAGCTTTTTAATTTTACATTGTTCATACATTACTTATTTAGTTTACTGTTACATTCATATTCTTCTAAGTATTAAAGAGTAGATTCCGCATACTCTTTAGTATTAACAAAGTTTCTACCATAGTTTTCTTGAATCTATTCAATACAACTAACCCTTTTACAAGGTAAGCAAGATCTTAAGTTGGGATCAACAAGTGGTATCAGAGCCACAGGGCTCATGATCTAGGATCTTACAAGGTGTTATTATGGTCGAGTTTATGATGAAAAAGGTGTCATGTTTCTGCTTTGATGTTTGGTATAAAATCGATGCAATTAAGGTTTTGTACAAACCCTAAATCTGGATAAGCAAAAGACAAAAGACACACGATTATTAAAGAGTTGTTGTTGGTTGTTTTGTGATCAGTTCTTAGGATGAAGAGTAAGCAGCAGAGGGACAGGGTGAATCAGCTTGATGATTATTGGCTCGATGACATTAGGGTTTTTCACTAAACCCTAATCCAAAGTTATTTATGAATGTTCTTGGTTCGTGATTCAATTTAGGTTCTTTTGATTGAATCTTCTCATGATACGACATGTAATCTGAAGATCAAGAAAGCTATATTGGATCAAGGGTTTGAATTCATGACTACAAGATTGTCAAGGATATAAGAAAAGTAATGTAATTGTGTTGCTTATTCGTGTTTGTACTGCCATGAGAATGATGAATTAGTGACAGCCTAGTAACAAATTAGTGACACTTAAAGCGTCACAAAAAACCATGGGAGGAAGGATTAATCGGATATGTGACAGTTTAGTGACAGATAATGTGTTGCTACAGGCTGAAATTGATGAAGAAGAAAGGCAGAGGATTGCCAAAGTACAAGAAAAAGCAAGCTCTTTAAATATTGAAGAATAGGATGACATTCAAGCTAGAGTTGAAACTGATGAAGAGTTTGCACATAGACTACAATCAGAGGAAAGAAAGATGTACTCTGAAGGTGAAAAAGCAAGATTGCTTGCAGAGCTTATCAATGAGAGAAAGAGATACTTTGCTGCACAAAGAGCTGAAGAAAGGAGAAACCAGCCACTCATACAAGCTCAACAGAGGACTTACATGTCTCAATATATCAAAAACATAGGAATTCATACACTAAAGTAGTTGAAGAGTTATTCTTTTGATAAAATCAAGAATCTGTTTGAAGCTACAATGAGGAGAGTACACACATTTGTTCCAATGAAGAGTGAAAGTGAAAGAGTAATTCCCGAGTTGGCAGCTGGAAGTTCTAAAAGAGATGCAGAAGAAGAACTTGTTCAAGAAAGTTCAAAGAGACTAAAGACTAGAGAAAGCTCAGTACCACCTGAAGAACCAAAGGATAAAGAAGAAGAAGAACTGTCATAAGAAAGGATACAACAAATGAGGATAATAGTTCCAGAGCAAGGAATAAATGTTGAAGCTTTACAAACCAAGTATCCTATAATTGATTGGGAAATTTACACTAAAAAAAGCTAGGAAGTACTGGAAGATCATCAGAGTTGGTAATCATACTGAGGTATATTAATTCTTTGATGATATGCTAAAAGCATTTGACAGAGAAGACTTAGTGAAGCTGTGGATTCTAGTAAAAGAGAAGTTCACATCAACTAAACCAACAGAAGACAACGAAAGAGAATTATCGGTTGAGTTGAAAAGATTGTTTGAACCAGATACAAATGATGAATTGTGGAAACTTCAAAAACATATTCATGATGTAACATGGAGACTGTATGATACATGTGGAGTGGATCATGTATCTACAAAGGATGGAGTAGATATCTACATGTTGGTTGAAAAGGAATATCCTTTATCAAGAGGTGTTCTTAGACAAATGTTAGTTGTAAAGCTTTTGGTGGAACAAGATAGTAAGATGTCAAGAGAGCTTCTTAGGAAGATCTTCATGCAGGTTGAAAGGCCCAGAAGATGAAGTGTTTGGAAGAATCCTCTCAGAGAACAAGGTTTTAATTCAAGAAACTTGATAATTTAGAGGTAAATCACAAGTTTAGGGGAGAAAGGATTGCTAATTTGTGACGGATTCGTAACAACTTTGTAACACTAAAAAGCGTCGTCTGGATACTTGTCCTAATTTTCACATTAAAATACTTAAATTATGCTCAAATTTAAAAAAATTTCAAGCATACTTTTGTGAAATTACTTGATACATAACCCACACACAATAACCCTTGTTAGATATTGTGAGGATTTAGCCTATCCGTTTTCAAATGTTTACCCAAATTCTACAAAATATGAGTGTGCCGGTGATGTTGTAGACTTTAGAACTTGGCTTGGTATATCTATTCGAGACCACAATAATGAGTATTATAGATTTAATTGGAGTAACTTGTTTAAATTGGTAAATTTTAGGATTACACCCAAATCGCCTTTACATGTTGTTTATTAACTAACTACACCGGTTAGTTAACCTCCCGTTAAACCCTTCCACTCTCATCTTTAGAGTGATGATCCACTAGAACAACCCGTAGAGCTAATCCTTTAGGAATTTACACTAACTATTTGTTTCGTTACACTCTTACACCTTAACCTACCTTGTTAGATTAAAGTTTAATTTACAGTTGCTAGTTGCTTAAAGTGTAAAGTTTGTATTTCCCGAGTCTTGTGTCATTTTCTATCTTTGGTGCGGTTGGAAATTTGCACATTGTAAATGGGAATGTATATTAGTAGTCAAAGCTTATGTGATTTTACTACCGTCACAATTATTGGTGATATCGAAGAACAAAGAAATTACTGAAGGAATTATCCAAAATTATTATGATGGAGAAAATGGTGAAACTACACCGAGATTTGAAGTATTGTAAAAAAAGAAAAAAAAGCGAGAAAGAAAGTTTAAAAATATTCGTTTCGAAAAAAGCATTACTGAAGGAATTATACGAAGGATCGATTATTCGTTGATACGTCTAAAAATCAACAATGTAGAGTATTATACAAAGTGTAAGATATCGCCACTTGCCATGTAAAGTATGTAAAGTTTTGGGATGATTAGGAAGTTGATCGTTACGAGAACGCCAACTTAGGTTGATTGTTTTTTATCAATGATCGAGACCTTGTAAATAGTGGTGTCTTAATCATGTAACGGTCGGGAAATAAGTGTCTAGAAACTTGTATCTTTAGGCTTAATCTATTTATTTCTTAATTTTTATTTTAACAAAATTTACTTCCCTCTCACCTAATGATTAGCCGATGGTTTTATGTGAATGAGGACTTGTTTGAGCGTGCATGTCTATTCCGTCGTTATGGCCATGTATGCATGTCTTAGCTGCCTCGTTGGTTTACAACTTTTGGTGAAAGGTTTACTACTTTTGGTGAAGTTGATGGTTCCCACCCCTATATCTTGTTCTTCTAAACCGTTGGTTAAATTCGAATGGGGATGTGATCGAACACACATGTCTATCCTGGCGTTCCGGGTGTGTATGTGTGCTTCAGCTGCCTTGTTGGAGTGGTACTTCTGGTGAAAGATTGTAGAATGATCAAACCGTACGCCTTTCCATACAAAAACCCATATTTACCTTTATAAACTTGTTACTCCTTGGCTTTAGTGGTGGAGATGTGTATCCTTGCCAAGCTTATGATAGAATACTCGTCACGACCGAGCAATTGAGCGAATTAGTTACATGTTACCACATAGATTAGTTGAGTGATTTGAGTGTTTTCATCTTCCTATTTCGTGAGGTGTTTGGTTGTGTACTTGTAATAGATCGAATAAGTGCTTTAAACGGAAAATATCCTTAAGGGATACATTTTTATAAACTTCTAAAGGCTACTTGAGGACAAGTAGGATTCAAGTGGGGGGATATTTGATGACATCAAATAATGTCTATTTTATAGCATTATTTATTCCCTTGTTATTACCCATTTTTATAGTTATTGAAAGAATTGTTACTTAATCGTTTATATTTAAGAATTGCCATAATTATGGAGTAATTGGTAAAAATTAGCAAAAGGCGTGCATTATGAAGCTTAAATGAAGATATTTTGAGATTACTGTTTCTGAAGACCAATATGCCGTATCCATCAAGGAAGATACGGCTATCCGTGCCTGCACTCTCAAAGTCCACAAAAAAGAATAAAGATCATTACGCCGGTATCCAAAGCGATCAATCGCTGTTTTCAAGATATGGAATCAATACAATATTCTGGAAGATATCAAATGTGGGTCCCTACTTCAAGAAATCCCCAATACGTCGTATCCAATACATGGATACGCCGTATCCAACCGACTTCCAGACCTTATAAATAGAAAACTCAAAAACGAGTTTTAAGTGTGCTAAATCATATTCTCGATACCTAAACTACAAAAGTCGATTTTCAAAGGAGAAAAAGAGCAGAAGAGGTCGAGCAACGTATTCAATTCCATAGGAGACAACGTGTAATTCCATATACTTTAGTAATCGTTCAGTTTTTGGTATCATTCGTTAACTCGGTTTATGACGTTTGAAGGCTAATACCTTCGGGTATTAGCCATTATTATGAAAGATTTACGTTTGATATTTTGTTTATATCGATTTCTTGATTTATCGTTGAGTGCTTGTTTATGTTTATCAATTTATACTTGTTTATGTGCTTTTGTATGCGACCTATCATTCAATTGGATCTAGCAAAGTAGACCAAGCGGATCTAGAGTTCGGGATAGCTCTCCATATAGTAATTTATACATCTAGAATAATAGTTACACAAGTATTGTCCTTATAAGTATGTGTCTAGGATACGCTTCGGGCTTAACTAGTTAATTGGATATTGCCGATGGTTTATTGATCGTGTTAACTAGCATGTGACCTAGATAATTCAACAAATAACGTTCTGGTTCTATTGGATAGTTGGACAAGTGGACTACTAGTGTATAGATTGCCATTAAGCGGTAAGTGGGTAAAGTCTCTATGAGCTAGGGTTTAACAAGATCACTATTGCTTTAATCCCTAAGATAGATTATAATCAGCAAATAGCAATGCTTTATACAGATGCTTTAATTGTGACATAATTAATGTTTCTAGGCCTTAGGATGATGTAACGCCTAAGTATTAAGAATGATATGCCACCTCGAGAGAAGAAATCATTGCACTAAATAACCAACGTTCTAATCAGATTAATGATGGTTAATACAGTTTTCTTATATAAGGTTCGACCGCACTTTTATCTTTTGTCTATTAGCTTGCGTGGGTAATAGTGTCTTGAATTGATTGTAGTCACCAACCAAACCGTGCCAGTCTCTCAGACTGAAAACCCCTTTTCCTGTTAGAATTAGGATTTAGGCTGACATAGGTTTAACATAGGATTAGAATAGAATTAACATAGATTAGATAACCAACATATTAATTAAATTGGTAGATTTAATCTGGCTCTTAGTGATTGACACACTACTTACCACGAAACTACTACCGATCGAGTACATGGCCGATTAAAGTGTTGTTTTTGGTAGAGTTGGCAAAATATAAATTTAAAACTTGAAACAATAAAATATACACCACACAATGACACATCTATTTTTTGGCGCCGTTGCCGGGGAGTGAAAATTAATATGGATTTTTATTTGATAATTTGGTTTTTAACATTAGATTAGATCTAACCATTAGGATTAGAGTAGCTTAGATTAATTTGCATATTTGCGTGCTTGTTTTGTGTGTTTAATTTTCTGCATTGTATATTTTTTGCATATTGTGTGTTTATATGTTTTGCATTATTCAAAGTACGCTGTAGAATTTTTTTCAAACCAATACGGCGTATTCAATATATTAGATACGGCGTATAATTTTTTTCAAACCAATACAACGTATTCGACTCTATCATCAATACGGCGTATTCAATTCACTGAATACGACGTATTAAGCTATTTGATAGTTTTCTTTCCTAGCGAATTTATTACAGGTTAAAATAGACAACCCCAACATTACTATGGAGGAGTATATCAGGCTTGAGGAAGAAAAAGCTCGTAGGCATGGTAAGGTGTATAACTGGGAAACTGCTACGTATGGTAAGATCTGGGATAATGAAGACGTTTACGACCTCGGATATGTTGAAATTGAATTCCCAGCTATAGTCTTTAATGACACATTAACATCTGAAGCAGCACTTTCGTGTGAGCCTACGGTAAGTTCTGTTAACGATGAAATCAACTTTAGAATATCATTTGACGAATCCGATGATGAGGATTACCCAATACTTTTCGACACAAACTCGTTTTCTTATAAAATGATTTCTGTCAACAATTTAAAAACGGATTCAAAAAATGATCATGACAAAGTCAATGTGCCTTTGCTTCCATTACTCGAGCCTACTGTCAGTTATTTTGATGATTTAGACTTCTTTAAAGATTTTGAGAATGAATTTCCATCCATTGTTTACAATGATGCTCAAATGTCCAAATCAGATTTATTAACTGAACCTATTTTAAACCCTCAACGTATCGATGAATTTAATTTGAAAGATGAAACATCATTGTCTGAATGTGATGAAGAGGAACAAAACGTTTTAAACTTTAATGATCTATTTCCTTTTAACGTAATTTATCCCGATGAATTAAAAACGGATACGGACAATGATAATGATAAATTCGATATTGAACACTCTTCGGGGGATTTATCTGTCAAACCATTACCTGATGTAATAAATACCGATGATGGTGCCTATGCACATGGGTCAAATAAGCTTTTGGAAACAAGTCATGATACATCTAATAAATTTTTCAAAACTGAAACTTTTGTCAAGGGATTAAATTTTAATATCATGACTTGGAATCATCTTAACAAAGGGATGTCATTTATTTTCCTAATCAAGAATTTGTATGTGCCATTTGGCATCCCGTTCGACCCCAAATTGTTTTATAAGGATGGGATTAAATTAGGGCAAGTCTAACTTAAAGACTTTTCTGTAAACAAAAGTGCTTGCCAGGAGACAACCCATAATGTATTTTCAATTTTTATCGAGTCTGTCTTCCCAGATTGTCGATACGTCATATCCAAACGATTGTATATACGGCGTATCCAAACCTCATGGATACAACATATCGACTATTTGGACGTTATTCAGTCTTTATTTTCAGCACAGTCTATACGACGGATTCATTAAATGAATACAGCGTATACAGGTATCAATACGGCGTATCTTGGGGAATGGATACAGCGTATTGACTTCTTGTATAGTTTTAGGTATTTATTTCGAGTCTAACCAAACGAATACACGGAGATAGAATTGCATTTGTTTTCTGAGAATTTACACAGGACCTCGTGAAAGAAAAATCGACGATGTTGGTAATGTATCTACAAATCTGGAATTCTTGAAGTGTTGGAGTCTTGAAACCTCAAGACGGCTATTCAACACACAATCTTGCTCACAAACCTACTTGGAGAATCTACCGAGCAAATATCAGGGGAGTTTCTCATTCTAATTCTTTTTAATTCCCATATTTTTAATGTTTTATCTATATAATGAGGACGTTGTATAGTTTAAGTGGGGGGATGGAATTAGAATGTTTACTTGTCCTAATTTTCACATTAAAATGCTTAAATTATGCTCAAATTTAAAATTTTTTCAAGCATACTTTTGTGAAATTACTTGATACATAACCCTCACACAATAACCCTTGTTAGATATTGTGAGGATTTAGCCTATCCGTTTCCAAATGTTAACCCAAATTCCATAAAATATGAGTATGCCGGTGATGTTGTAGACTTTAGAACTTGGCTTGGTATATCACTCGAGACCGCAGTGATGAGTACTATGAATTTAGATGGAGTAACTTGTTTAAATTGGTAAATTTTAGGATTACACCCAAATCGCCTTTACATGTTGTTTATTAACTAACTACACCGGTTAGTTAACCTCCCGTTAAACCCTTCCACTCTCATCTTTAGAGTGATGATCCACTAGAACAACCCGTAGAGCCAATCCTTTAGGAATTTACACTAACTATTTGTTTCGTTACACCCTTACACCTTAACCTACCCTGTTAGATTAAAGTTTAATTTACAGTTGCTAGTTGCTTAAAGTGTAAAGTTTGTATTTCCTGAGTCTTGTGTCATTTTCTATCTTTGGTGCGGTTAGAAATTTGCACATTACAATTTGGAATGTATATTAGTAGTCAAAGCTCATGTGATTTTACTACCGTCATAATTATTAGTGAAACTGAAGAACGAAGAAATTACCGAAGGAATTATCCAGAATTATTATGATGGTGAAGATGGTGAAACTACACCAAGATTTGAAGTATTGTAAAAAAAAGAAAAAAAAGTGAGAAAGAAAGTTTGAAGATAATCGTTTTACAAAAAACATTACCGAAGGAATTATACGAAGGATCGATTATTTGTTGATACGTCTAAAAATCAACAATGTAGAGTATTGTACAAAGTGGAAGATATCGCCACTTGCCATGTAATGTATGTAAAGTTTTGGAATGATTGGGAAGTTGACCGTTACGGGAACGCCAACTTAGGTTGATTGTTTTTTATCAATGATCAAGACGTTATAAATAGTTATGTCTTAATCATGTAACGGTCGGGAAATAAGTGTCTAGCAACTTGTATCTTTAGGCTTAATCTATTTGTTTCTTGATTTTTATTTTAACAACAATTTACTTCCCTCTCACCTGATGATTAGCCGCTGGTTTTATGCGAATGAGGAGTTCATCGAACATGCATGTACTATATCTGCGTTCCCGTCCTTGTATGCATGTCTTGTACCTTGTTGGTTTATGACTTTTGGTGAAAGTTAGAAGGTTCCTACCCTATATCATTCTTCTTTTGTTGTTTTTTTGTTTTTTTTTTTCACCTTTAAAAAACCGGTTGGATAAATTTGAATGGGGATGTGGATGAACACACATGTCTATCTGCATTCCGAGTGTGTATTTGTGCTTCAGCTGCCTTTTAGGAGTGTACTTCTGTGAAAGATTGTTAGAATTGATCAACCATACTCCTTCCTAATATAAATCCCTATTTACCTTTTAACTTGTTACTTCTTCGCTTTACGCGGTGGAGAGTGTTATCCTTGCCAAGCTTTATAATAAGATTAACTCGTTCGATGACCGAGAAATTGAGCGAATTGTTACAATGTTACCACATAGATTAGTTGAGTGTTTTGAGTGTTTTCATATTACTATTTCCGTGAAGGTGTTTGGTTGTGTACTTGTAATTGTCAAAAAAGTGCTTTACGGAAAATATCCTTAGGGTTACATTTTTATAAACTTCTAAGGCTACTTGTGGACAAGTTGGATCAAGTGGGGGATAATTTGATGAACATCCAATAAGTCTATTTTGTAGCATCATTTATTCATTATGTTATTAACATTTTCGTATAGTTATGCAAAGATTTGGTACTTAATCGTTTATTTTGAGATGCAGTAATTATGGTGTAATTGGTGAAGTTAGCAAAAGGCGCGGCATTTCTGGGCTTAAATTAAGCATATTTTTGATGATTAATATTCTAAAGATCAATACGCCCTATCCATCAAGGAAGATAAGGGTATCGTGCCTGCACATCACCAAAGGACCACAGAAGGTTGAAGCTTAATACGCCGTATCCAGAGGACTCAATATGCCGTATTCAAGATATGGAATCAATATAATATTCAGGAAGATATCAAGCATGGTACCTACTCTAAGAAATCCCTAATACGTCGTATCCATCTCTTGGATACGCCGTACTCAACCGACTTCCAGACCTTATAAATACAAAACTCAAAAACGAGTTTTAAGTGTGTTAAATCATATTCTCGATACCTAAATCACAAAAGTCAATTTTCAGAGGAGAAAAGGAGCAGAAGAGGTCGAGCAACGTATTCAATTCCATAGGAGACATCGTGTAATTCCATATACTTTAGTAATTGTTCAGTTTTTGGTATCATTCGTTAACTCGGTTAGTTTATCTTGGCTAAATAATTACTCTTGTATTTATTATGACGTTTGAAGGCTAATACCTTTGGGTATTAGCCATTATTATGAAGATTTGAATGTTTGGTATTTGTTTATCTCGATTTCTTGATTTATCGTTGAGTGCTTGTTTATGTTTATCAATTTATACTTGTTTACGCGCTTTTATATGCGACCTATCATTCAACTGGATCTAGTAAAGTGGACCAAGCGGATCTAGAGTCTGGGATAGCTCTTCATATAGTAATTTAAACATCTAGAATAATAGTTACATAAATATTGTCCTTCTAAGTCTGTGTCTAGGATACGCTTCAGGGTTAACTAGTTATATGGATATTACCGATGGTTTATTAATCATGTTGACTAGCTAGTGACCTAGATAATTCTACAAATAACGTTCTGATTCCATTGGATAGTTGGATAAGTGGAATACTAGTGTATAAATTTCCATTAAGAGGTAAGTGGGTAAAGTCTCTATGAGCTAGGGTTTAACAAGATCACCATTGCTTTAATCCCTAAGATAGATTATAATCAACAATAAGGTATGCTTTATTGCAATGCTTTATTGTGACAGAATTAATGTGTCTAGGTTCTTAGGACATGTAAAACGCCTAAGTCTTAAGAATGATATGCCACCTTGAGATAAATTCATTGCACTAAATAAACAAACCAAATTCTTAATTGGACTTAATTTGGTTAATATTGTTTTTCTAATTATAAGGTTTGACGCTGTTTTATCTTATGTTAATCAGAGTGCGTGGGTAACAGTGTTCTTGGAATTGATTATAGTTACCAACCAAACTGTGCCAGTCTCTCAGGCTGAAAACCCCATTTTCCCATTAGAATTAGGTTTGAACTGACAAAGTTATTAACTAGGTTTAGATTAGAATGAATAACATAGTTTAGATAACCAAGATATTAATTAAATTGATAGATTTAACCTCGCTTTAAGTGTTCGACATCTTAATTACCACGAAACTACTACCGATTAGGTACACTGCCCGTTAAAGTGTTGTTTTTGGTTGAGTCGGCAGGATATAAATTTAAAACTTGAATCAGTAAAATATACCATACAACGACACACATCAAAGAGCCATTTTCATCCAACAATTCGACCATTAGATGGAAGATCAACATATACCAGACTTGATTTTCTTTTATGATTGCATTTCCGCTTCATAGCGTCAAGCCTTTGTCAAATTAGGATACAAATAATGACAACCTTATAATTAGTTGGTTCATCTAGTATCCCTAATTCATATCCTAATATTAACATAGTAATCCATATCTATTATGGTGCTTGAGGATCCTGCGGATCTACGAATAGGGAACTCAACATTTTAGGCTCTACTTCGATTGGTGAGACCTCATTAATGTTCTTTGCTTGTATTTTCAGAAGGTTATGTATCTTCCTTTTGAATTATTTCAAGCCCTTTATCACTCCCACTCACTTTGAGAAGTCCGTGACTCCCGTGTGACAACCGTGACTTAAGCAGGTTAGTCAAACTGTTAGAGTTGACTAAGGTATTTATATGTGTGATAATTAAGTGCTTATGTGACCTTATATGAGTATTTGATATCAATCCGTGATCCGTGTTCATCTTAATATGATTGAGTTGTTTTTTTTTTCTATATTTTCACATCTACTCTTTTTCCCCCCCTTTTTTTTTTCTACACCCCTTCTATGGCAGTAGTAGCTATTTCATTTCGTTCAGATTTTGTTGACCAATGAAAATTGATAGTGATTTTATGCGTTATCGTGTTATTTGGTGAATAATTATAGTATGGGCGTAAAAATAATATAGTGTATTACCAGGAATGAATTAAGTTTAGTATTTAAATTAGTTAAGCGTTAGTCTTTCTAAATTAGGAAAGCAATAAATGAAATGAAATTTATAAATAGTAAGTTTATAATTAGTTTTTTATTTAAAAGGTTTACTAAATTAATAAAGGGTTTTTATAAAAATAACAAAATAAGGGTAAATATACATTTAATAATACTTTGAAAAAAAATATATTAAACAGGGGGGCGGTTAAGAAAAAAAAGAAAAAAAAGAGTTGAAGTAGGAAACAAATTAGTATTAGATAAGGATTAGGAATTAGGTATAGCCTATAAATACAAAATCTAGTCCTCTCCTCCCTTGTTTTTTTTGCTCGACCGAAACCCCAAGAGAAGAGAAAAAATATTTTTTTTATCAAGAATCAAGTGTGTTGATTTAAGTGTAATCGGTTAAAGGTTTTAGGCTCTAATGATCTTCAGTTCTAATTCTTATTTAAAATATTCTCTATAAGTATATACATTAATGGTGAATTAAGGGTTCTTTTAAATCATTTAAACTTGTTAGATGATCATTAATTGTCAATTATGATGTAATTAATAGTGTTTGGATGCCTTTGGTTAGGTTTAGTTGTTGTTAAATTCGGAATTAAAACAGGGCAGATTTTTAGGTCATCTTGTAAGTGTCATAATTTGGTCATACAAATAGTTTTTATTGATTTTATTGAGCCTAAAATTAACAATAGAGAGTCTACTTTCCAACCCCATTGGTTTTGTGAATTAAAAGTGAGTGGAGTTCAGTCAAAATAATTTTACAAGATTCGTTGTCAAATATGAGTTTTTGGGCAGATTCTGGGTTGTATTTGTGAGGTCAAAAACCATATCAAAACGTCTTTTTAATTGATGGGATTGCTACTGTAGTAAGTTCATGATGTTTAAGATTTTTTAGAATTTTTGTAGAATTTTCCTAAGTGTTTAAATGGGTCTAATCAAGCCAAACTTTTTGATAGTCAAATCAGATCCAAATTTGAGTACTTTATGATGTTGAATTTTTATAAAATAGTTAGGCTTAATATTATTTTTTTCTAAAAAGTCACAGTAGTTCATGACCCATTGGAAAGGTAGGAAATGCAGTAGGGAAAGTCAATTTGATGATTTAGTATTTTATTTGTAGTCATGAAGTGACTACAAAATTCTGCCGAAAAGCTAGAAAACTCGAATAAGGGATTTAAGAGTATTAGGCTATAAGTAAGGTATGGGAAGTATGGTAAAGGGGTTTATAATCATAATATAGACATTTTAGTCCATCAATTGATTGTTACATCATCTTGGGCATTTAGCCTAATCGCGTGTAACACGTGTTTTATCTGTGTTTAGTTGATTGCGAGGAATTTATGAAGTAGCTGTGCATCAGATGAGTTTCATAGTCCTATTTTCCCGTTTTTATATTGGGATGAAAATGATGCAAATGCTTTGTATTGTTCATTTGCTGTGATTTTGTGTTTTAAATTGTGTATGGACATTACATGGACTTTATATGACTATGTGCTATTGTGTTTATTTGGGATCGGTTATGTAAGCCTATCTCAGTGGATTTGTGATATTGATTTAGATCGGTTGAGTACGTCCTATCAGGTGATTGTGATATTGATTGGATCGTTGAGTACGCCTACTCAGTGTGATTTGTGATATTGATTGGGATCGGTTGAGTACGCCTACTTAGTGATACTTATGGTATCGATTTGGGAATGGATGAGTACGCATACTCAATTTTGGATATGTTATTGGATCAGATGGGTACGCCTACCCAGTGTGTGAATGTGTTGATTTGATTTTGCTGCATGCTAGCATAAGGTCATGATAGTTCATTATTGTCCTGCCTTGTTTTGTTAATCACAGTGAAACAAGTATAATTGTGTGTCTAAAACCTATGACTCTCTCCAACATATTTGTTGACGTTTTAAGCGTCATTTTTAGGTGAGCATCTTGAGGAAAGTGAAGTTAGGAAGCTTGGCTAGTGTGACCGTAGGCTTGCATGCGGAGTTTATCTCCTAGTTTTCATATCGTACTTTATTTGGATTGATACTTTAAATGTTTTAGGTTTTGGGATATTTTGTTTATGTCTTTATATTGAAGTGACTCTTTTACCTCAATACAAGACCCTATTTTCTTGTGTTAGGCATTGTCATGACACCTTGTGTCTGTTTTTGTTTTGTTTAATGCATTGTAGTTCTCTCTATTGCTGACACCATTGTGTTGTGATGATACCCATGATGTTACACCTCGTGTTTCCGCCTTGGCAGGGTGTGACAGATTGGTATCAGAACCATTGGTTATAGAGAAGTAGGTTATTTAACCTAGACTATAACCTAGGAGTCCTTCATATAGTTACATAATAGGATCTATATGTTTAGCTATCTAGGCGTTTTGTTTTTTTTGCTTTTCTCTGAGTTTTATTTTGACCTATGACTACTCGATATCAGAAGATCCAAAAGAGGAGCAAATTCAGGAGGAGCCTCTCGAGGAACTGAGGGAGAAAGGGTAGTTAGAAGAGTCAGAGGAGAAGGCCGACTTAGATCTCCTGTCAGATGCTCGTAGCGGGTTTGGACCCGCGGAGTCGGGTGACTCTTGCGAAAGCAAAGTCAAACCCAAGCGAGGCCCATCATAAGTTTATCTCATTTTTTATCTTGACACGTTGCTATCGATGATTTCCTTCGGATATTACGTATTTTTGGGCACTTCGAGTCCTTCATTTTCTTTATGTCGTTTTTTATTTTATCTTTATATAAATAAATATTGATTTGATGTAGCATCATTTCTATGTTATATTGGAGTCGTTTAAGATGTGCAATGTGGTATATGTGCATATATGTGTGTTATCATTGAGATGTGTAATCTTAGAAGCAAGTACACGTGTAAAAGGATGCACATATAATTATGGGTGGCCAACATAATTATAAAGGCATCACTCACGTAGACTTGTGACCATGATTGCATTAATCGGTGTTTGCTTGTTAGATGGTAGTGTAAGATGTTGCATTATATGCGGTTGTATTATGAATAGTTGCGTAGTCAGTAAGTTTCCCGTCTTTCTATCGCTTGCGGATACCTCGGATACCCGTTATTGCTACTATTATGATTGTTGGGATTGTTTGTTTGCTCAGTACTTTGTTTGGATTTATAACTCTAAGTTTAGCATCCCTTGCTCATACCATGATAGTACGGATGTCCTATGTTTCCTATTCGGCATCTTGATGTATATTGGTTGTTCGGATATGTTTCTTTGGATATTGGTGCATTTAATTAGTTTTTTTGTTGCATTGATTACTCGTATGAATATCGAAATTTTCTTTTAAGCACTAATTGTTCCTAACATATTAGTGCGGATCATTACTCCATTCTTTATATATCCTTTGGTTTTCATAGCATGTTGCGGCATGTTAGTACCGACGTTTTTCTATGGTTTTTCTTTTGATCGTGAGTACAGATGTGTCTTCATGTTCTTCCCTTTTGGTTCGTAATGTCTTCGTATGAATTTCTCTTGTGTATGTTCGTTTCATTGTTATTATGACTATATGGTTCCTTGTACTTTCTTTCGCTTTCAAACAATAGAATTGTGTTAGAGTCTATATATAACAACCCTTAATTTTCTAGTATTTCATCAATGTAATATCTACTTACTATGTTAAGTACTACTTTTTTATGAGAATAAAATTTTCGTTTCATTCCATTCTATTATGTAACATTGTTTACATAGCAAACTAAAAAAGTTCACACAAGCTACCTATGTTATCTATATCTATGTTTATATCATGTAAACCACCTAATATGTCAAGTCAATATCTTAATATCATGTAACACCCCCATTTTTACATATAGCAGCTGAAGCTAATCTGGGGTATTACTTCAAGGTACAACAGTCATAATCATAGAAAACGAATAAAAAAGAGTCGTTTTTGAAAATAAGTTATCATTCATTATTTCTTCAGAGTTTTTACAAACGAGAGGTTCCCAAAATCTATACAATAAAGTTTGAATGATAACAGTTTTTCCATCTTCATGTCCTCGCCACTCCGTGCCATTAGTTACCTGAGATAAAACATGCTAAAAAGTCAACACAAAGGTTGAGTGAATCCATAGGTTTAAGTAATATAATTTGAATGCAAATGCGATATTCGGGTTACGTTGATATACACCCGGTGTTGAAAATATATTTATTATTATTGCCATTAGCTCATGAATCCGAAGCCTTAGGGTATGGTGATACGTTATAGCCCCTGCGGGTACCTTTGCCAAAATACCCGCGTGATTTCTAATGATGTGCAATTGGTTACACGTAACTGGGTACACCAACGGGGAGTCCAGCCCAAATAGATCTATTCACATCATTCACGCTTACTACGGAGAGTAATTAACGATTCATGATTATGGGGACTTAAAGGCAAAGCAGTTACTTAGGCAATAGTAAAATTGATTTAACTTACAAAAATAATTGCATTCTTGTTATAGCAGGTATCCCCTCGTGGGTTTATAAAAGATTGAAATTGCGAGGTTATGAAATCACTTTGAACAGTTATAGGGAAATTGATAGCAAATGTATATGAAATGAATAGTAACGGCTTCGTCACGGGAAACCTGGGGTAATATATGTCAAGTCTTAGTTTGATTGAATATGTAAGATTTTACATTGATGTCGGTTTTGATATTAAAATTATCATAACACCGTTCGCGGCTATCTTTATTCTTTTTTTTTTAGAAGTCATTCAGTTAATGTTGAGGAGCTTGGGGCACTTTAAAATGTAACCAACAACTCAGTCAGAACGTTATACCAGATGTAACTCCTTAAATATGGAGCTCCTTGTATTGTGGTATGATATGAATCTGGGACATGATTTTTGAAAACACATCGATGATGGAATAGATTATATACTTATAAACATAAGCATTTTTTCTGAAGTACTTTTATTCAATATCTGGAAATGTTAAGCACGTCAAGCGTTAATTAAAGTTATGTCTTGTAATGTTTTGAACGTGTTTTTATACTTTTTCAAAATGTTACATTTTAGACCCTTGAGTTTGAAAAGTGGCAGAATATACCCTTGGAGTTTGCACTTTTATGACTTTGGTCCCTCAAGTTTAAAAGATATACCAAGTAAACCTTGTACTTTAAAAAGTGACATAATAGACCCTTGTAGTTATAACTTTGATAAAATGACACTTTTAGTCCTTTTAGTTATAAGTTTCTGAAAGTTACGATATATACCCCTTGCATGGATAATTTTAACAAAACATGTCCAAATTGCCATGCAAGCTTATTTTAACATTTCAATAGATATTTATAAGTTATAATAAACTAAAATATGAAGATTTAACACAACGCAAGTTTAAATTAACAATTCGTTAAGCTAGGAAGCAAAACGGGTCATATTAGGGTTTTAAAATGAAAATGTGCGGGTTTTAAGCTCAAATTCTTTCATGACTTATCAAAGAACTTATTTTAATGTTAGTTAAGCTTATTGGGATAGATTATAACAATAGTTTACAAGCTTAGCTTATAGATTAAGCAAAAACATGAAATTAGGGTTTCGGGTGTACGGTTTTGGATCAAAAAGTTTAAGTATATAGGTTTTTTGAGTTCAAAGCTTTATATATGATTTTAGAATGATCATATGAACTATTTATATAGGTATGATTACGAATATAAGCTTAGAAAACCTGTCTTGAGCTTATAGTTAGAAACGGGTCAGAATCGGGGGACTTTTAGCTTTGACGCTAGAATATCACTCCCGAGCTTCGTTTCTTGGTTCTTTTGCTTCCTTTCTGTACTTGAGCCTTATTAAGATCACTTAGGATCTATTAGAGCAAAGGATTGCTTCTATGTAAGGGTTATAGAGGAGGAAGTGGGGGATGAAGAAAAATGAAGAGTTTAGGTCTCTATTTATAGTCATATGATCCTTAAAGCTTAAGGTATGCTTGAAATATAAGATGGGGCATGTGTACAAGCTAGGTAGGGATGTAGAGAAGATATTAGATGTGTTGTATAAGCTAAGAAGTAGCTTTGGTGAGGTGTTTTGGTCTTGGTGATGTCGTAGGTACAAAAGAAAGATCATGAGAGCATGTGATCATTTTTAATATATAATGAAGTATGATATTTCTTTGAGGATGCTGTAGCAACTTGAACTTCAAGTCGGTGCATCATCAAGGTGATTGAATGCCAGAAAACTTTCAATTTAGGTCAAAATGCAAAGTTTGATTTCGGGTTTCATTAGGTTCCAATTAGGGGTTTAAAGCAGTGAATTTTCATGTATACTTGATTAGGATATGTTAGGTTATAATCCTAAGACTTATTTAAGGATTTTAATCAAATGTTGATAGGTGGTTTGGGTTTATTGGTAGAAATGAGTAAACGGAGTCAAAAGTTACAATTAGGGCATACAATTAGGGTTTTCTGTTTTATTTCTTTACATTGTTGTTAATATGGTGAAATGAATTATGTAAAGTTGATTTGTAATGTTGTAATTTATGTTATTACAACTTATTTAAGTAATGGTTGAGGTTAAAATGGATAAAAAATGAAGAAACGAGCCTATGGTAAAGAAAATAGCTTGGTTTTTAGGGTTTTAGGGTTTTGAATGTAGAATAGATATGAAAGCTTATGAATAGAATAATTAGGGTTTACACATTGTATATTAAGTGTAGTAGCTTGCACACAAGTGATGGTGAAGAAATTAGAATGAAAACGGAGGTAAAACGGCTATTTTGGAGATCATGCTTAATGACTTGTACATTGAGCTTTTAGAGACTTGTACTTTGACTTGAAGAGATTTTATATTTCAACTGAGATGTTATATTGCTTGTACATATGCTTTAGTAGCTTGTGCATTCACTTTAGATGTTAATCCTTCATTGGATATTAACTTTATAATAAAAAAAACAATAAAAAAGCAATGTTTTGTCAAAGATAGGACTTTTGTTAAACTCTATTCAGCCAAATTTCATATACCCCCAACATACACTATATATATAAATATAGGCAGCATGAATTACCTTTTTGGGTTCTTCTTGTGATAAAAAGCAAGCAAACAACCTGTTTTGAAAGTCTTTATGATTTGTTCTTTACTGAACTGAACTAAACAAACCATGTTCTTCCAAATTCTTTGTCATTCTTCTTGTTTGTGGTATTGAATTCAAGTCTCTAATAATTTGTTCAACTGGATGATGTTTGTGTATTCTTGTAGCTGGAATAGGACTGACAGGCATAAATGCATCCAAATTGTTCATGTCAGCCTCTGCACCAACATCTTCATCATCATCTGAATAAACAAAATCTTCCAATTCAGGCATATTTAGATCATCTAGAAGTTTAATGCTTGTTTTTGCACCAACATCATTAACTTTATTTGTGCTAGCAGTGTAACACCCCCAAAATTGGGTCGCAGTGGAATATGTTTCCGGGAGCGTTACTTCATGATCCCATTGCACAAGTCATGAGAGAACGAACTCTAAGTGTCGTTTGAAAAGTATTCTTGAAAAGTTTGGATCTCATTTTCCTCAAATAGGCAAGCATTATTTCATCCTGAGAAAACTGCTTAAAAAGGGTCAACATATAGTTGGTGAGTCCATAGGTTTTTGTAAGTATGAATTTGTAAATCCCTAAAACTATATATTAAAATCTAAAAGGTTTCATGGGTATATTGTAATGAGCTCAATATTCAAAAATGTTTCAAGTGTATTATTGTAATGAGCCAACAATATTCCAAATATTTCAAAGTAGATTTTATAAGAGCATAATTATCCCATTTAGTTTCAAGTATGTATAGTGAAATGTTTACGATTACTCTATGTCATGGAACCTGTGCGTACAACTTATAAGTTTGTCCATTTATTCAAGGCCTAATACGGGGGTTTTAAAAATTTATTAGTATTCAGTGTTGGCCCTCGTAGACACATTCCATGTAGTAATCGACTTGATTTAACTGTTCGTTAGTTCGATCTCGAACTAGTGGGAGAGCTAATCTCCCGAACGGGGGTTGGTAATCCCCAATACGATCTATTTTCTAACATCCGCGCTCACCCTCCAAGTGATTTACAGTTCATGAAACTTAGCTATCCGTAATATTGAGTTAAAGTCACACGTATGTGCTTACGTCCAAAAAAGTAAACCAAGTAGTGTATCTCATCGTGAGATATATAAAAGAGTATGTAAAACCAATGTGTTATCACCATATAAATGCATTTGTAACAAGCATGTTCTCATCCATAAACTTATTAAAACAAGTCATGTAATAGGTGGGGCTATGAACTCACCTTGAGTTCTGATAATCCAAATATCGCAGATAAAGCGTCACGTATAAGATCGAATGCAACCTAAATTATTAATAGGTCGTATAAGTATCGAGTACTTTTAATTGCATAACATTGAATATAATTCTTTATAGTTGTTACTTAGTACTATCGTTAGGGTATCATAATTTAAGAGGTCATGACATGACGTTCGAGGAGTTAGGACACTTTAAATCGTAAATCCAACAACTCGTCGATACGCCATCCGAAGAGGCCTCATTATGAAACTCCCTAGTATTATAGCACTTTGATAACCACATAATTATTTATATAGCTAATCACACAACTAATGGTTTTGGTAAATTGTGTTTAATAAGTTATAAAACTTTTATAATTACCGTTAGGTAAAACTGGCGTAACTTTTGCGTATTAAGCCCGATTTCTCGGTTTCTTATGTCCATTCCTTTTCGTATTGGACGGTTATAATAATTGACATTTTCTGATATTTTGACCTCTGGTGAACAGTTAACTTTTACCAGTTCACATCAGGACGTGACTTTTATTAAAATAGTATTTCGTCGTCGTAAAACCCGTAAATTGTCGTATTTATTCGTTATTAGCTCCGTTTTTATATGATTCTTTCGAGGACGTTCTCGTTTTTTGAAAGTTCTATAATTTTATGAGGTTTTACAAAAATATATTTTCTTCATGGATTAGTAAAACTTTTATAAAAATAGTTTTATAAAAGTATTAATTGTCGTAACTTGCGAAATTCTTAACTCGTTCGTTATTAATTGAAAATTACGAATCTTATCATTTGGAATCTAAAAATATGATTATTTGTTATAAATACCCATACTGGCTGTTTAAATTTTTTTAAAATGTTTTTTTTTAAAATTTATTTACGACTTCGTTTATTAAGTTAACTCGTTTTTACGTAAACTTTTTCGTTATTAACGTTTAACAAGTTTTTACTTTTTCGGAATCGTCGTTGAAATCGTATCTATCTTATAAAATTTAAAATGGTATGTAAAAATTCGAAATTGAAGACAGAATGTTTATTGACTTGTTTGTTAAGTCCATTTTTGATCTTTCTTTATACACTGTACCACTTTTGTATTTTACCACAAGGTCATATATCTTGTAATATTATATTACATCCTCTATATTATCACTTAATTGTCCTTAATAGTCCTTAGTGTCTAAGGCTACCAAGGTTAAACTTTTATTTTCATGATTAAAACTTAAATGGTGATTTTTGATAAATAGATTATCATAGCATAATAATAAAAGTTATAGGCAAATAAAGAGTTTAAATGGTCCTAGAAGAATGATGGATGATGTGTACAAGTACTAAACCCTTGTTTAGACACATAAAACCATGCTTGCACTTAATAAACCCTTTGCTTTCATTCACTAAGATACTAGATTCCTTTTACTTGAGAATACTTGGAAATGGTGATTCAATGCTTGCAAATGCCTTAGTATATCTTAGAATAGGTGTATATAGAAGTGTATGGATTGTAGAAAATTTTGTATGGGTTTGGTGTTGAAGGTTGTTTGAGCCGTGGCCAAGGATGGAGCAAAAGAGAGGTTTTTGGTTTGATTTGTCTAAGTGTTGGTGTTGTATGAGTCTCTTTATGTAATGTATAAGTAGCAAATATGTTAGGTTAGTCAAGGGAACATAAATAAGTCTTAGGAATGGCCATAGCATGGTCTTTGGTCAAGGCATGGGGAGTATGGTGTGCCATAAAGAGGTATGGTGTAGTGTTTGACCAACTTGAAAGTATAATGCCATTTTCATGTTTATCTTGTACATGTAGTATTATTTTCGGCAAAAAGTAAGATGTACATGATATCTTTATGTTATTTTTTTGCATAGGGTTTAAAGTGGGTATTTGTTGAATGTAGAAAAGTTTTTGTGGTTCCGGTGAGTGCCCTAACGCAATTTATCGCGAAACGTATCACTTTACGTATCCGATAAAAATTAATTGGAACAAGTTAATAATTATCCTCAAAATCATTTATATAACCTTCCATTGATGTAAACATTTATTGTTGATGCCCGTTTACATTGAGCCGTAATTTTTAGCTACGCGATAATTAGTTATTATTTATGATTTAAGCAAACACAGTATAATACAAAAAGGTACATTGGGGATTAATGACGTCGTCAATGACTTGAAAAAACAGGGTGTTATAGACTTACCGTTAAACGAGCCCTTTATCCTCAAGGCTTATGATGCAGCACTGCGATGGTGTGGTCTTGATGAAGGGTGTGGATACTTCTCTTTGAATGGTTTCATTCATATTCCCTCGTGAACTCAGGCCTTCTTGAGTTTCCATCGAACTTTGGACTAATGGGATCCGACTTCGCTTCAACCGTTTAACTTCACGGTCTATGATTTCTATCGGTTCCTCAACAAAATGAAGCTTGTCATCAAAATGAAGTCTATCTAACGGAACGGCTAACGGTTCGTTGGCATAGCACTTCTTCAAGTTGGATACGTGAAACGTATTGTGAACCTTGCTCAGCTCTTGAGGAAACTCAAGCTTTGTAAGCAACGGATCCAACCTTTTCCATCACATTGGAGGCTCTAAACTTACTGGGTTTAGGCTTCCCCCGTTTGCCCCAAGCGTACTTCTCCTTTCTAAGTTATACCTTAAGCATAACTCGGTGGACAACTTGAAATTCTTTACTAGCTTAAGTCTCACTTTCGGCGTAACTCCTTTAGCGAGTTTACGTTTTAATAGTGGATTGTCCTAGGCGACTAGTGTTGTGTCTCAGGCTTCTTGGCTTAGGATTGATGATCGACTTCTAGTGTTAGATGGTGTTAAGAGTTTACTTAGTTTCAGGATTATAGTATGGTTCCTCGTGATAAGATATTGCTTTAGAGATACGTTCACAAAACTTGTATATATACGAAATTGTTTTCTAACGAGCAGTTTTATGGGTCGACTACCCTCAGCATGGCATGGTCCTTCCTGAATTATACATAGGTGATCAGGCTATGTATATTTGAGGTCTAACGATGCGATGCTCATTTTCTTCAAAATTTAGTGTTTTAATCTGACTTTCAAAGTGAAAGTTAAAAGTAAGGGTTGACGAAAATTTTCACACACATTGATTTGATAGGTATTTGAATTGTTTCGTACGACGGAAAATTTAAGAGAAATTACATAAGAGGAATCATAAGGAGGTAAAGTCTAAGATAGTTCCAAAATTTAAGAGAAAGTACAACGAGAATTCTTAAATGAAATAGAGTCTAAGCATTGATATCATCTTCAATGTTGTTAGGGTCTTGATTGGTTTCTCCTCCTCCTAAGGCATACACCATTCCACGTGCTCCAGTATCTTCAGCTTGGTTTTCATGGTTTCGGTTCTTTAATTCTGGGCAATCACTCTTGTAGTGCCCTTGATTCCCACATTCATAGCAAGTGAGGTTTTTCTGATTGTTAGTAGCAGCAGGACTCCTATAGTCTCGGGTCAAGTGGCCAACTCTTTTGCAGTTTGCGCACTTTACAGTGCACTGGCCATTGTGATGAAACTTTCACTTGTTGCATAATGGTAGAGTTCCAGCATACTCCTTCCTTTCACTAGACCCAGCGGTATAAGCTATAGCACCTTGCTTCTTGGGAGGTTGTTGTTGAGCTTGGTTTGGTTTTCCAAGAAGAGTACAAGTGGCAAACTTGATTTGGTTTTCCATAATGCAGTAGCTTTTACGAAACACAGTTTCCATCCTTTCAAACCACTAAGTCAACTTGACAACTCCTTCAATACCCTTAAAATATAGGGGTTTGCATTTCATGAAATCCGGGTAAGTGCACTCACGAGCAAGAGGAGCTTGTCTCCTTACACCCGTTCCAGAATCATGGTTGTCTTCGCCATTTCGGCTTCTGTCAGCGTCACATGCTGCTAATGCATCAGCAACGCCTTGGTCGATCAATTCCTTAAGCTGAGCATTAGTGATCGGTGTGGTGGTGGTGGTTGTTGTGGCTGGTGATGCCCTTGTGGTTCTTTTCTTTGGTGCCATTTTCTTCAAAATAACAAGAAAATATAATACACGTCAGATTTCATAAAATCATAAACGCGACATGACTGTTGTAACAAGAAAAATTAAACTTATATAAGTATATTATATAAGACGAGTAGTAATATACTATAATATAAACACGTATATTAATCATGTAAGCATCTAGTATGACCAACTAATGCAAACAAATAGTGTATGTATGTCCCGTTAAAAACTTTTGTATGATGCAATGTTTGTGAAAACGGTTATAGTCCAAGCAAAACATTTGACCTTGTTCTCTATAACCTTGGCTTTTGATACCAATCTGTAACACCCCCAAATTGGGTCGCAGCGGAATTATGTCCAAGAGTGTTACTTCATAAGTACATTGCACAAGATATGAGAGAAATACCTCTAAATGAGTCGTTTGAAAAGTGATCTCGTTGATTTAACCAAAATCTGAATTTGTTATAACGTTGGTTCTAAAGTTTACATCAATAATATAAGACTGAAATAATACAGCGACATTTGTTTGTAGAAATCTATGAATGTAGTCTTGTATAGTCTAGACTCCAATGCACATCATGTATGTCAAGCATCTAATTCACCTGAGAAAAACATGCTTAAAAGTGTCAACATAAAGTTGGTGAGTTCATAGGCTGACGTGGCTGCCACGTGGGCAAGGGGGACCCAGTCGGCTGACGTGGCACTGCCACGTGGGCTGACATGGGACCTACATGCTGACGTGGCATCTGACGTGGCATGTCACATGTCAACCTGACTCGACCGTTGACCAGCGGTGGTCAACGGTGGTGCGCCACCGGTTTGGACCGTTACGTTGGCCGCCGACGTTGACCATGGGGTTGGCCACCGTTGACCGCTATCGATGAGCCGTCCGTCGACCGAAGGTCAGGGTGGCTCCGGTGATGGCCGCCGGTGACGTTGGCAAGCCACGTGCACCACTCAGTGGTGACACAGGACCAACTACATGATGGTGTACGAGGTACTAGTGCAGGTGGCGGCTGAACGAATCACAGTTTGACCACGTGGCACATGCGGCTTCCAGGAGGGTTCAGTACGAGGTGTAGGGGGTCAGATATCAGTCCAAGGTTCAAGAAGGGGTCAGTACAAGGTGAGCATTCCCGAGGCTTCTAGATGGACAGGTGGCATGATTTGATTGGCTCAAAGAGGAATATTGCAGCTGGCAATGATTGGCATGTATTGAGTCGGTGCCAGGCAACTTCCTAGAAATTTCGTAGACACGCTCCTCCAAGCCAAATTACAATTATACCCCTAGATCTGGAGCTGTGATTGGTGGGATACCTAAAAAGACGATATTGCCCTCCCTACTTGGGCCTTTAAATTCAACGCATCAGCTCTCATTTGAGGGGGTTAGATTTTATTTATTTTTTCACATAGTATTTGTAGTGTAGTTTTAGGAGGTAGGAGTAGTATAAGTTTTAGCTATTTTGGGAATTATTTTAAAATTTTTTATTTAGGGTGTAAAAGCTTATTGAAGCTTATTAGATCTAGCTTAACGACCAACTTTTGATTATTGCATCTACTATAATTCAAGATTTAACTAGTTCATGCTTTATGTCTTAATTTATGTTTACCTTGTCTTGTATTGATCATACCTTTACGGTTTTGATCTATTATGTGATGAATGAAATTATCTTGCATAAATTGCTATGGCATTATGCTTTTGAGATATTTGTCTTGCACTTGTACTTCTACCTTTGTTTTGTAGCAAACAATTATCGTAAGATCGATCACTTGGTGCCCCGAACAAGGGGGAGCATACATCAAGGGGGAGTCTTGATATCGTTGATTTCTTTCTTCCTTCAACAACTCGACGATCATTCTTTTTTAATTCAACAAAAAGGGGGAGAAATGAAACATAACTCATTTAATAATTTGACATCGTTAATTTTATTTAAAATGAGTTTATATTTTGTCATCATAAAAAAGAGGGAGATTGTTAATACAAATAATGTCTAAAAACGTTATTTATTTTTTTCGACCTCTCAACGTTTTGATAATAACAAAATGTAAAAACATTTAAAATAAAAATAAACGTTTACAAATTATTAAATGTAAAATTTCATTTCTAAGATTCGTGATCACTTAAGGTATGGACAAACAAATTAATTAAGCATGATTAGTGATCAAGAAAATATTTTTTTTAATCCTCACTTTTAATTCTATAAAAGTATTTTCTCAAAAATACATTTACAAAATATTCTCTAATTAAAATAAAAAGTTTTATTAAAAACTTAAAATTTGAAATTCAAATTTTCCCCCCAAAACGGAAGCTTCTACACCAGATACAACCTTCCCCACAAAAAGACAAAAAAGGGAGCGGAGTCTAGCGGCATCCCCCTTATAGGCCTGGCGGCCCCCTTATATATAAGGGACCGCCGAGACAGCCCCCAGAGAGCCATTGGGATTCCCTGCCTATAAATACTGCTCCATTCCCAACAGAAAAAATTCCTCTTTGCACGAATTTTTTTAGTCTTTTCTTTCTCTTTAAACCTTCTTTCTCTCACTAAAACTCTTGATCACTAACATACTTAGATCTTGTTTCAAGTGATCTAATCTCTTCTTCTCATCTCTTCCATCTCATTCAAGTGCAAGAGAAGAACACTCGTATTCGTCAAGAAACGAAGTGTTAATTAGTGATCTATCCTCCTTTCTTCTAAGTACCAAAACTCTATTCTATTTATCTTGTGTATTTATGTGATTCGGATATTGTGTAGATCCGATAGTGTAGATCTTGTGAGTGTGTATATCTTGTGAAGTGGTAGATTGGTTCTAGCTAAGATTAGGACTCGACATTTAGCTTAGTGTCGGAAAATAACGTAAGCGACGTGTAAACGGTTTTCTCCGCCTAAAAGGAGCTTGTTGACATAGTGAAATCTCGAGTCGGATACTCGGGGAGTGGAGTAGGGCGAAGAGGTGCTTTGTAGCCAAACCACTATAAAATCTTGGTGTCTTGGTTTGGTTGTTTCTTTCCTTACTTCTTTACATTATTATTTTTGTTATCGTGTTTTAGTTTAGATAGTTATTGCATGTTCATATTGTGATTTGATTGAACATATAACTCGGATCTATAGATTTTTGAAAGTAAACTTTTGAAATGTAAAACAAACACATAAACTATTCAACCCCCCTTCTAGTTTCCACAATTGGTATCAGGAGCAAGGTCACTCAAGATTTTTAAAATATACTGTATTTTAAAGCTTGGATCGATCTATAGATTCTGACAAATATCTAGAAGGGCAATCTATGCAAAGACCACCGCTCTTTGAAATTGATCATTTTATTTATTAGAAAAATAGATTTTAGATATATGTTAAATCAAAAGATCTAGATCTTTGGCATGTTATTACCAATGGTGATTTTCAACCTATTGTATAAAATCCAGAAACCAAATTAGATGAGGTTATCCCTTTTGAAAAACAAACTGATGATCTTAAAAGAAAGCTTGCGAAAAAAATTAAGCCAAAATGGTTATTGTGAAGTCCCATATAGACAGATCTTCTTAGCTTGTTAAAGCTTAGTTAACCTGGATAAATCCAAACTAACTATATGAGAAACTATGATTGTGAATACTACAAGTTATGTAGAATCTAACTTGCAATACTAAGAAGAACAATGAATACTAAACTTGAATATATTGATTGCAAATATTCTGCCTAGGTTACAGAATAACTAATTATGAATTCATATGTGTTTGCTGTGAAAATTAATATCTCTAACTATGCCGTAGGGTTCCTTTTATACACTAAGGAAAACCCTAATGGGCTTACAAAACGCGTTAAATGATCATGCATATCTATTCCTAATATATCTCATGCATATCACATAAGCAGTACTAACTATATAATACTAACAATACTAATAAACTAACTAGCAGTACTAACGATCTATTATTTTGTACTGGCAGTACTAACTATAACTAACAGTACTAACTATTACAACTAGCAGTACTAATGACTTAGTTTATTTTCTTCAGTCTTTAGTAGCAGAGTAAAGTAGTACTAGCAGTAGTAACTCAGAATTCCCAACAATCCTCCCCTAAACTTGATATTTACTTGTCAATCATCAAGTTTCTTCAGTTTAAGAATCTTGGCCATTAGGAGGATGTATCCAAACATTTTACTACTCTTCAAGCATTGATTTGATGAACTTGATAAGCTCAGATTCCATAGTACTTTCTTCTTCAGCTTCTAACTACAAGTTCAACATCTTCTCCAATAATTCTTGATCAGTGGGTACTTTTTCTCTACTAGCATATTAATCTCCATAGGTGTGCCATCCATAAACAGAGTGTAAACTCCACAATTTTCATGCAATTTCCATTTCAGCAATTGCATAACATTGGTTTTGTCTTGTTACTGCTCCTCCAATGTTTGGATGCATCCTCTTCATTCAAATCCTCATCTAAAGACTCAAACTGTCTATATTTCCTCCTTCTTGGTTGTGAGTTGCTTGAATTCCTTTATCTTTCTAATCTCTTGATTCATTTCATTAGTCTGAGGATCTCCATAGCTTAAACATCCTTCTCTTTCTCCAAGTCAAGCACTTGTTTTGATAATTTTGTACACATGTTATCAATTCTTGTAGTTTTAGTCTACCCTCATCACTTCTAGATGTGTAACCTCCTAGGAGAGGTGAATCATAGGGTGTGATTGGTACATTAGCCATTAATTCAAATTGATGTTCCATCCTGCCCTCCCCACTTCCAGATGTGTGACCTTCTGGGAGAGGTGGTTCATTGGGCTTTTCAAGCACTCTCTCAGACCTAGTATGAGCAGGAGCACCCCTATGGTGTCTTGGCGCCTGGGACTGCCACATGTATCCATTCCTTGAGGAATGTCAACATTAGACATTGCTGTGGTCTGGGTCCTAATAATGTTATCACTTTCCTGTGCTGCATCTAAGCTAGCAACTGTAGTGATAGCCCTTTCCACACTATCACCCCCTCTTTATGGACAGCCTCATCTGCTCCAAGGTCTTTGAGGTACACTAGTCTAAGGTAACTTAGTGTCCTTTTTAGTTTTCCTACGTGTTTGAGTCTTTCTTTTTCTTTGATATGTAGTTGGAGATGGGAGTAGTTGGTCAATGTGAGCTTCAGTTTGAGGTTCATGAAAAATTTGGTTCAGAGGTAGAGGGTGTGGGTTGGGGTTCAGGAGGTGTTGCTGAACCTTCACCCTCAGGTGCTTGGTTATGCACCAACAGTATTAACGATAACAAGCAGTACTAATATTAGCCTGACAGTATTAATATTAGTCTAACAATATTAATATTAGTCTAACAATATTAACTTATTCTCTAATAACTATGCAATAACATGTCTTTATTCATCACAAGCACACTAGAAATAACTAGATAGACATTTGGAATTCAGGAGGATCCATATCTATTGCATAACCCCTGTGAATAAAAGTTAAGATACTGTTAACAAAACAAACATACCAGTGTAATCCATTCCACTCAAGGACTTAGTTGTTATGATACTCACCAAATCCAACCATACTGCTTTGCTTAACCTAGCAGTACTAATCCTTGAGATAACAAATTTAGCTTCAAATTCGTCTAAAAAGCATCTCTAAACCATGTCAAGCATCAATCCACCCATGACAACTACGCAGTACTAACCAAGCCTAGCAGTATAAACTTTTTGTACCAGCAGTACAAAGTTTCTTCAAATAGAGAAAGCTAAGCCTAGCAGTATTAAGTAACTGATCATGATGTTTACCTTCTAACTTCAATCCAAATAGCACTTGTGTATAATCCGCTGCACTTATATACCATTAACCTCCCCTGCGATCATGCAACTACAGATTAAGCATACAAATGCTTGCCACTAGAAAATTAAATCTACTCACATCAAAAGCTTTAGTGAGAAAATCAACTATATTATTATCAGTGTGTATCTTGACCATCTCTATCAATCTCTTCTCATTAGAGTCTCGAATGAAATGATACCTAATCTCTATATGCTTTGTTTTAGAATGGTAGACAGGATTCTTGACAACACAAATAGCACTCTCATTGTCAACATGAATCTTTGTCTGCATAAAATTGTATCCATAATCCAACATCTAATTTTAGATCTAAAGCACTTGACCACAGCAGTGAGAAGCAGCAATATATTCAGCTTTAGTAGTTGAATTAGCCACCACAGTCTGCTTTTTACATTGCTAAGAGATTAACCTTGAACCAAGAAATTGACAACCTCCTGTTGTGGATTTCCTGTCCAAACTGGCACCTGCATAGTCACTGTCTGAAAAAGCTTCCAATATAAAAGGAGAGTCCTTAGGATACCAAAGGCCCAATTTGGGTCGACCTTTTAGGTATCTAAAGATCCTTTTTACTGCATTCAAGTGGGAAACTTTTGGTTGAACTTGAAATCTTGAGCATGCACAAACTGAGAACATAATATCTGGTCTAGAGGATGTAAGATACATCAATGACCCAATCATTGACCTGTATAAATGGATATCAACATCCTCACCATCTTCATCTTTTGTCAAAGCCTTGTTGGTTTCCATAGGAGTACTGGCTGTCCTTATACTAGAAAAACAAAATTTCTTCAAGATTTCACCAACATACTTGTCCTGACTAATAAAGATCCCATCCTCTTTCTGCTTGAATTGTAAACCCAAGAAGAAAGTGAGCTCTCCTATTGAACTAATCTGGAACCTTTTGTGCATTATTTGCTCAAAATTTGTACACAAAGACTTTTTAGTGGCACCAAAGATGATGTCATCTACATATACTTATACCAGTATAATATCATCCTTAACTCTTTTTATGAACAAAGTCTTCTCAATTTGACCTCTATAGAATCCATTTTCTAATAGATAGGTAGAGAGAGTCTCATACCAAGCTCTAGGAGCTTGGTGTAGACCATATAAGGCTTTCTCCACTTTGTAAACCTTTTCTGGAAATTCTGGACCCACAAAACCTAGAGGTTGGCTTACATATACCTCCTCTTCAAAAGTATCATAGAGAAAGGCACTTTTAACATCCATCTGGTACATAATAAAATTCATGAATGATGCATAGGCCAAAAATAACCTGATTGCTTCAATCCTGGCAACAGGAGCAAAAACCTTATCATAGTCAATACCTTCTTCTTGTTTGTATCCTTGTGCTACCAACCTGGCTTTGTTTCTGAATACTATACCCCTTTCATCTTTCTTATTTCTATACACCCACTTTGTACCAATAGCCTTTTTGCCATAAGGTAGGTCAACTAAGGTCCAAACTTTTTGAATCTTGAACTGAAGCAGCTCTTCTTGCATTGCTTCAACCCAGCTTTCATTATCAAGGGTTTGAGCTATTTTTATAGGTTCTTACTGAGAGAGGAAACAGACAAATAAGTAGTTCTAGAAATCTTTATGATTTGTCCTTCTCTATTTTTGGATGTAGCTAATCATAGCATGTTCTTCAGAACTCTTCTTTCTCATGCCCCTTATTTGTACTATTGACCTTGGATCTCCAATTATTTGATCTTTAGGATGAATAGAGTATACTCTAGTTGTGGGAATAGGACTGATAACAGTTGAAGGTTCCATGTTGATGGAAATCAGCCTCTGCACCCATAACTTGATCAGCAAAAGGAGAATTGTGAGTGTCTAAATCTTCATCATCAAAAGCACTGCCAAAAATGCCAGTATTTGGAACTTCAGCTATAACACCTCGTATTTTAGGTCATTGTATGACATTATGTAATTCATAATTTATTTTTAGGGTTTTACGCGTTTACTTGGAAGCTTTTTCAGATAGTGACTATGCAGGTGCCATTTTGGACAGGAAATCCACAACAGGAGGTTGTCAATTTCTTGGTTCAAGGTTAATCTCTTGGCAATGTAAAAAGCAGACTGTGGTGTCTAATTCAACTACTAAAGCTGAATATATTGCTGCTTCTCACTACTGTGGTCAAGTGCTTTGGATCCAAAATCATATGTTAGATTGTGGATACAATTTTATGCAGACAAAGATTCATGTTGATAATGAAAGTGCCATTTGTGTTGTCAAGAATCTTGTCTACCATTCTAAAACAAAGCATATATAGATTCGGCATCATTTCATTAGAGACTCCTATGAGAAGAGATTGATAGAAATGGTCAAGATACACACTGATAATAATGTAGCTGATTTGCTCACTAAATCTATTATGTGATAGATTAATTTTTTGTGCAAACGTTTGTATGCTTAATCTGTAGCTGCATGATCTCAGGGGAGGTTAATGGTGTATAAGAACAGCGGATTATACACAAGTACTAATTGGATTGAAGTTGGAAGGTAAACATGATGATACTGATGGGCTTAGCTTTCTTTAATTGAAGAAACTTTGTACTGCTGATACACAAAGTTTATACTGCTAAGGCATTTGGGTTAGTAACTTTTATTGCAAGGTGGAACTAATGTTTGACTTAGTTTGGAGATGCTCTTTAGAAGAATTTGAAGCTTAATCTGATATCTCAAGATTTAGTACTGAGTTATTTGTTTAGGTAATAGTTCTTAACTTCTATTCATGGGCTATGCATAGATATGGATCTTCATGAATTCTCACATGTCTATCTAGTTATTTCTGGTGTGCTTGTGATGAATAGAGGCATGTTATTGCATAGTTATTGGAGAACAAGTTAATACTGTTGGACTAATATTAATACTGCCAGGCTAATATTAATACTGCTTTTACCGTTGATACTGTTGGTGCATAACCAAGCACCTGAGGGTGAAGGTTCAACAACACCCCCTGAACCCGAACCCACACCCTCTACCTCACAACCAAAATTTTCATAAACCTCAAACTAAATCTCGCATTGAGCAACTACTCCCATCTCTAACTACATATCAAAGAAAAAGAAAGACTCAAACACGTAGGAAAACCACAAAGGGACACTAAGTTACCTCAGACTAGTGTACCTAAAGACCTTGGAGCAGATGAGGTTGTCCATAAGGAGTGGGTGATAGTGTGGAAAGGGCTATCACTACTGTTGTTAGCTTAGATGCAACACAGGAAAGTGATAACATCTTTAAGACCCAATCCACGGCAATGCTTAATGTTGACATTCCTCAGGGAATAGATACAGGTGGCAGTCCCAGGCGCTAAGACACCATAGGGGGTACTCCTACTCAGACTAGGTCTGAGAGAGTGCTTGAAAAACCTAATGAACCACCTCTCTCAGAAGGTTACACATCTAGAAGTGGGAAGGGCAGGATGGAACATCAATTTGAATTGACGGTTAATGTATCAATCACACCCCCATGATTCACCTCTCTCGGGAGGTTACACACGTGGAAGTGATGAGGGTAGACTGAAACTACAGGAATTGATGACTATGTGTATAAAATTGTCAAAACAGGTGCTTGACTTGGAGAAAGAGAAGAATGCTCAAATTGTGGAGATCCTCAGACTAATAAAGACAAAGGAAGTCAAGCAACTCATAACCAAAAAGGAGGAAATACAGACAGTTTGAATCTTCAGATGATGATTTAGATAAGGAGGATGCATCCAAACAGGGGAAGGGTAGTAACAAGATATTATGCAATTTCACACTCTGTTTATGGATGGTACATCTATGAAGATTCATATGCTGGAAGAAAAAAAGTATCTACTGATTAAGAATTATTAGAGAAGATGCTGAACTTACAGTTAGAAACTGAAGAAGAAAGTACTATCGCATTTGAGCTCATCAAGTTCATCAAATTAATCCTTGAAGAGTAGTAAAATATTTGAATACATCCTCCTAATGACCGAGAAGCTTAAACTAAAGAACTTGATGATGACAAGTAAAAAACAAGTTTATAGGGGATATGTTTGGGAATCTTGAGTTATTACTGCCGTACTATTTAACTACTGCTGTGTTTAAGATTGGATACTGCTACTAGAAGATTGAAGAAAAATAAAACTAAGTCGTTAGTACTCCTAGTTGTAATTAGTTATATTGTTAGTTATATTAGTATTAGCTAGTAAAAAATGATAGATCATTAGTAAATACAAGTTAGTTTTTATTATACTAGTTAGTATAAGAATAGTACGCTTAAGTGATATTGCATGAATGATATTCAGGAATAGAAATGCAGTGAAGATCATTTAACAGCGATTTGTACCACCCAAATATAGAGTTTGTTCGTAGTGTATAAAAGGAACCTTACAGCATAGTTAGAGATATCAATCTATATAGAAAACACATATCTCATAGTTAGTTATTCTGTAACCTTAACAGAGTATTTGCAATCAATATATTCAAGTTTAATATTCATTGTTCTTCTTAGTATTGCAAGTTTGATTCCGCATAACTTATAGTATTCACAATCATAGTTTCTCATATAGTTTTTATTTGGATAGATCCAAGTTTAACTAAACTTTAAACAAGCTAAAGAGATCCTTCCTTTGGACTATCACATTTTTGCTTTGTTATGTTAACTATCGTCTATGTAAGAACGGACAGAATGTAGGATTCATTCACATCTTGTAACTCCTGAATCGTTTTTAATAGTAGATTTACTCGGGAAAATCCTTTATAAAAAACCGGAGGGATTCATAATTAGAAGTATATTATGAGATATATAGTTTGTTGAAGTTTTTGTTTGATTGTTGTGTTTGCACTAAAAAACTCCCAATTATCATAACTTATTTTTGTAACTAACTTTTAAAATAGTATGAAAAATATTTTAAGTTTATTAACACATATAAATGTGTAAAAAAATAATTACATAAATAAGTGTGAACGTATTTTAAAAAAGTAAAAGGTTTTCACATTTATATGTGATGCAAATAAAAGTTCACACTTTTAAGTGTGAAAAAATCTATAATTTGTTCACAAGTTCAAATGTGGACCCCAATTTGTAACACCAAAATCCTCCACACTTCTCACATAAGAGGAAGTGTGTAAAGGATTATGTGTTACAATTTAGGGTATCACAACTTGAAGTGTGAACAAATCATTGAATTTTTTTAACACTTTAAAAGTGTGAACTTTTATTTGCCAAACACATAAAGTGTGAAAACTATTTATTTTTTTTTCAAAAAATTTGTGTGGGTTTCACACTTATTTATGTAGACAAAACTTTACATAATTATAAATTTCAACAAACCACAAAAATATTTACACACATTTTTTTAAAGTGTGTACAAAAAAGTGTGAGTAAATTACATTTTTTTAAGTGTTGTGAGTTTCTTTTGGATCAAGTTTGGGCGTTATTGAATGTCGGTCGGGTATGATAAAGTCATGAAGCTACACGTGTTGTTTAATAGTTGTTAAGGTGGCTCGATAGAGCAATTGATTTAGGGTCCCGTTAGGTTTTTTTGTAGAATGACTTTAGGATTAAAGATTTTGAAATTCGGATTTAAATTGGATTTAAATTTGAGGTTTAGGCATTTGAATTTTGAATTTTATTTGATGTAAGCAGAAAAATAATAATCCAAAATAAATAAATAATTATTTGATGTAATATAATATATGTTTTAAGTTAAAATAAAGGTTAAAATTATTTTCAACTTTTTTAAAGTAGAAAGGACAAAACAAAAAAACTAACATGGCCCACTATTATTACCCCAAACTTGCCCATCCTATACGCTTTATAAGATGGGTGATATTTATTATATGTTTGGTAAAAATACCGGTAGCACTGAGCAGTAGATGTGAGTTGTCTAGCTGTGAGTAGTAACTGTATTTTTTTATAAAAATGTTTAGTAACGTAGTTGTAGTTGTAATTATAATGTGTAAAACAGCCACTGAATGTTCAAAGCTCTTAAATGCTACTTCATGGAGCGTTGAAAAAGAGCATTCCAAAAAAAATAGTATAAGCATTTGCTACTTTGCCAAAACGAATATTAACATCACAACAGCTCAATACTCACGCGCTCAACATCCAACCGCACCTAAATGCTCCTAAAAGCTCTTCACCAAACACACCCTGGTCATCAAACCCACTTATTAAGTTTAGGATTTGAAACAAATAAGACTTTTTAACTTTGAGCCCTTAACCCTAAAGTTAAAGTCATCTACCAAACGAACCCTTAGTGTTTTGTGTCGAAAGTTTGTTTTATTGTGGTGGTACAAGGTAGTGGGAAATCGTCAAAGATAGGATAAATATAGAATATTGCGTTGTTAGGGATCTGATTAAGAAATAATTTTAATAGTTGATACATATTCATACAATAGTTTTGTTAATTTGAAGTTACTTTAATTTATAGAGTTAATTACATAGATCGTCCTTGTGGTTGTTCTAAAATTGCAGGTTTCATCGTAAAAGATCGAATATTACACTGATCGTCCCTGTAGTTGTCCATTTTGAGCTGACCGGTCATTTGATCGTAACTCCATCTAAAATTTCGTTATCTTTTCTTCACGTTAAAGGTATAATTGTCAGTCCACATACCCTATGACTCTAAGGACCAATGTTGCAACAACACGAATCTATTTCCTCCTCAAACTCATGCGAGTTACACCAAACAGTTTGTAAATTTATTACACAACTACCCATTACCCTTATAAATCTCACCCACCCTTTACAGTTTGTTTTACTCACTTTGTACATCTTAGAGCCCTAATGTTAATCAAACAGCAGTTGATCAACAAATGGGTAAAAGGTAAAGGTAAGTCTTTCTTATCCTTAATGCTTATCATACATGCTTATCTTGAATGCTTATGATTATAGTACATGCTTATCTTGAATGCCTGACCTCTATTAGTCTGATCACATTGCTTAGACTTTGCATCCCACTTAGCATTTTACCTTTTGGAGCAATTTTGGGCCATATATTCCTTGCATATTGACAATTAAAGAAAATCCATATATTTCATCCAAAGAATTACAGCTTGTTTGGGATTACATTGAGAGAACCAGACAATATGTTTCTAGTTGACCTTAGGCCATTCATCCCTTAATGTTAGCCCTACACTTTTAGTAGAAAACTTGCAGGTTTGGTCATTTCTATCCATCCACTTCACACCATCAATTCTATCATTCAACATAGAAATCTTAATAGACTTTAATTGAGGAAATTTAGCAATCCATTCCTCAGGATAAAAATAGCCTTGTTTAGAATAAAGCTAGACAAAGGCCCTAGACTGTACCATTTATCATACCAGGCTAAAATAGATTTCCCATCTCTAACCTAAAATATTGCATGATTTCTAACTTTATCTCTCAAGTCTAGCATATTTTTCCATCCACATCTATCTGATCCAATATAATCAATCTCCTAAATACTCCTACCTTTTAATTTGACTGAATTGACCCACTTTACCCATAAACAGTCTGTTTTCTTAATTATCTTCCATAATTGAGTGATTAGAAGGACTTCATTCCACCTTTTAAGAGGTTTAATTGCCAAACACCCTGAACTTAGTCATACACACTTAATTCCAAGAATCTCTACTTTGCTTTCGCAAAGCCTAATCTGCCTGGATCCTACTTTACACATTTGACTGTCATTTGGTCCATTTTATTAGTCTTCTAATCCTACTGAAAATTGGCACTTATCCTTAACATTCCCAAAGCTCAAAAGGAACATAAGTAACCTAATTCCAAACAATTCGCCATTAATATAAGGGAGCTTACCAGGAACTCTTTAACAAAATCAGTTTCAAGATCATATTTTTGCACTAAAAGTGGTTTTCCATTGACTAGCTCTTCATCAAATACCACTACTTCCTTACCATCCTTATTAAGACATGTAGGAACATAAAAAATATCATTATCATTGGTTATCAGATTATTTGTTACTTTCTTAACATATGATTCTGGCGGGAAATGAAGGTTTTTAAGCTTTTTTAATAAAGGATTTTAGCGGGAAAGTTAGTTGGGGGAAGAGAGAGAGAATTTAAGCTGGAATCTATTTTTCCATATCAATCATCTACGATTTCAATAGTTTCTAGTACATGCTTATCCTTAATGCTTATGATTATAGTATATGCTTATTCCTTGCAGATATAATTATGTTAAGTAGTAACAGTGAGGATATCAATGAGTGTCCATCAAAGGGAAAGGTGCCTAAGGAGGATATCAATGAGGGTCCCTCAAAGGGAAAGCTGGCACCATTGGGGTTATCTGTAAGGCCTAGGCTTGAAGTTAGTCTAGAATTAGCAAAGCTTTTTAGGTATGGGCCACCACCTGATTTGCTTCATTGTATGGATATGCTGATGTGGATGAATATCTAGAGGTAATTACCTTCTTTGATAGCCCTGAAAAAGAAACCAAAGACAAGAGTAGCATGGATACATTCCCATGTAGCACAAATGAAGAAACATCATACATTGAATCTACTGACAAGAACATCACTGTTTGAACTGTAGGCAAGAACATACTCTCTTATGAAGATACCATTGAAAAGTATGTACCAGTTGTAAAAGTGGGGCCATTAAAAAAAAAAGAAAGCCATCTACAAAAGCCCTCAACTAATCATAGGAGTTATGCTTGGACTAGCCAATCTTAAGACATGGGATGATATTATCTAAAAAATAGGAAAGAGGCCACCTGGGAATTCTGCAGACAAAGGAAAGGGGAAAGCAAAGGTTTAAAGTTAATGTTGTTGGTTTAAAGACTTGTTTCTGTATATGTTGATCTAGTTTGTTAAATGACTTGGTTCTGTATTTGCTACTTGTTTGTGTTGCCTAATGCAGTTTGACTGCATGACTTGGTTCTATTAAGCCTTTATCTATGAAACTTACCCATCTTAACCCATCCGCATACAAACACTATCTTTTATACTTACACAACCTATATTTACATAAAATCAAGTAAATTTGTGTTATGTTATATATATGAGTTTTTTATAGAATCACAAGAAGACAAAATTAACAAAAACATACTAAACCTGAGTAAAAAAAAATCTAAAAAAAAAGTCCATCTCTCTCCCAGTCCTTTATACCTGGTATGACCCATTTTAACCCAACACTTATCTAAACAAATATCATCCAAAACAAACAAGTCCACATATTAGCCAATATCAACAACATCACTTACAACAAACACAGTCATCTTATCAATTCACAAACATAATCCAAAATACATAACATCATACATAATACTAAAAACCATGATATATTCACATAATCAACATAAAGTTGAAACTTAAACATACTTCACTACTGATAACGTTAGATAGGTCTCAACACTAACAAAATATGAATCCAAACTACCACTTAAGCAACAAAAGCCAACACCATACATACAAACTAATAACCACCAACTACCATAACAACAAGCTACCCAAAAGAAACCAACACAAACGCCTTCACTAGTCTAGCTCCCTGACATCCTTCTCCCTTTTACGAACTATCTCATACATCCTCTGCACAAAGATATCAAGCAATCCCAACAACGAAACATCATCCTCTTGATCCCTATTCAAACACATCAGCCATCCAAAAGTAGCCCCCACCTTCTCCAGGTGCTCGATCACATGATGGCGGCTTGCAATTTTCTACTGCAACTCTGTATGAAAACTGATACCCATTGAACGCACCTCTACTGCTTTAGAAACCTCATAACGAAACCCAAACCCCAATACTCATACAAAAGCAAACATATCAGTCGAAAGTCCCTGCCATCAGAAGATTAGAATCTCAAAGTGGATTATTATCCGAAAACATATTAGGATCCTCAAGCAAGTGGTGGCGTCTTCGAGAGAGGAACGGAAAATAAAAAGATCGAGACATAGAGGTACTTTGTGTGAAAAAGGGCAGAGGGATTATAAGCACTTTGTAGTTACAAAGATGGTCCATAGGGTCTTTATGTATGTGAACTTATCGATTATAAAACCCTCGACGTGAAGAAAGATAAGTGAAATATTGGATGAAGTTACGTCAATATGACCGGATCAACTCAAAATGGACAACTACAGGGAACGATAGTGTAATTTTCTAACTTTAGGACGAAACCTGCAATTTCAGGACAACCACAAGGACGATCTATCTACTTAACTTTAATTTATATAAAGGAAAGTTGTGGTGTTTATTATCTTAATAGGAGTTATGAAACAACTATTAATAAAATGTAAGAAATATATTTGAAGGGATTTTAAAAATGTTAAGATAATTTGTGAGTTTGTGCGTCTTCATCATTGTAATCCCATATCTTAATTGAATTTTTCATTAAGAATTAATTATGAGATTCATAACTAAATTAAACGTTTAAAATTTTATTTTATTTTAGTTTCAATGACTCATTGACTATCGAGTGTATAAGTAATTTTGAACTTCAACCAACTATTTTACAATACGAGGCTTGTCGACACCCGTATGTTGCACCGGGCTTAGTCTGTGGGCAAAATTGGATTGTTAAGCTACTTTCTTAATTTAAGCACTCTATCAAACAACTCATGCACGTAATTTTTATAAAACACTTTAACTTTGAACAAACTTATTTGTTGAGGGCATTATTAGTTTTGGTTGTTTCAGCATTTGACCATAGAAATGGTTTGCTTACCAATTGAATAAACTGGTCGTCATGTTTGTGCGTTGCATCAGGCTTTTTAAGAAAAAACAAACTTTTACTAACGTGAAACATCATATAACTTCATACATGTGCGCTACTTATTAGGAAAAATTACTTTTACAATCTTGGTTTAAAACTTGTTTTTGTTTGTGAAAATTTGCCATATATGTCACAAGTCAAATGTCCGCACATCTGTCGATACATTATTCTTGTTTCTTGATAACCCGTGCTTTGCTGTGGTGTGTTGTGCGTAGAATATATAGATTGTTGTAATAGTATTTTTTTTTTCTACAACATGGTTATGAATGGAGCAACTATGGTTCTTAACTTTTGTAATGTTTGAAAGCTTAGACAATACATGATTATTTACATCAACTGATAAGGCAACATAATCAATTAAAGAGTTGCCTAAACTCTAATAATATTCGACTTGAAACTACATTAATGTAGTAGAGAATACACACTTATGAATCTTAGATCTCTACCTATCATCTACAACAAATTCTAAAAAGAATCGAAGTCTTATAATCAATAAAATAGAAATGAACCATCAATAAATCACATTTTGTAACAGATTGGGTTCAAGCAAAAACAACTAAACCAATAACTATGAAAACCTTCCACTTCCTATTCCATCATGATCATCGAGCAAAGTGATTTTAAAATCCTAATAAACAGAAGGGAGAGGCACAACTGTATAAAGACTCTTTCTTCCATTGGAAGCAAGAAGACATTTTACAAGATGAGATTCCTTGTATAGTTTCACCAGCTATGTCATCACTACATGGTTCACACCATGTCAAGTCACTACAGGTGTGAGGGTAACCTGTGCAAATAACAAAATAATATTAGTCTTAAGTCAAACAATAGATAGGCATAGAGGAAATATCAGTGATATGCTAGAAGCGAGTGATGTCTGAACCACGGTTAACGATTATTACGCACAACTTCGCTCCAAAATAGTCGTTTTAAGATGAAAAGTTACATCAGTATGCAAAAGATGATCAAGAAAAGTTATACTTTTTATTATTATATATCTTAGAAAAGAACAAACTACCAATCCACAAATTCATTACTGATCTCATTACAGTGAAAAAGGGTAGAAAATTATACAATTTTCAAATGCATATTGATCATTAAATTGTAATCCCTTTTTAAAAAAACTCAGGAACACCTAAATCGGACCAACCCATTTTCACTCATTGACCCCTTTTGTAAGTGAATTAGATGTTGGGTACAATTCTGCCATCCTTTATTATTAGTCAATTAAGGTTAATTCCTAATTTATTTTTATTTTTGATGAAAACTTTAAACTATGATGAACAAATTAAAGCCTAACTTTATGATGTATCCTTTTTTTTCTATACAACTGAACTCATGGCGTTATTTGTTAACCCATTCCTATCACATTGATTGGTACATGGAACACTTTAGTTCAAGTTGAAAAAATAGTTTCTGAAGGAAAAGATGGTTTAACACTTTCAGTGCAGTCACAAATAACAAAGTCAGCTGTAAAGAAAAAAGGCCTAACATTCCAAGCACGTAACATGGAAAATCAAGGTTGATCCTGCACAGCACCTTTGTATATCTACTTTATGCGCCTCTAAAGAACCCCATACAATAATCATTATTTTTAGTTGCACACCTAGATTATGACTCGTACCACTTTTTAAACTATAGAAACTCCAGCAATTGTTACAAAAATTTATATGGTGTGAATTTGTTTTGGGAAAAAAATTTATTTTTATAGCTTTGATAATGCATTCTATGGGGAAATTTCACAGTTGGAAATGCTGAATATGCGAAAGAGCCTTCTACAAATGGCAAAATTTTAAACATCGTATAAGCCTTCATGCTGCTCATGATCCTTATCTTTGGTCCGGAATTGGTTAATTTCACCTTACTTTGTAATTAATGTTTTCATACGCGCGTTAAATGTTCGCTATTTTTTGACGTCATTTGAATCTTTTTATAGATCAAAGAGAATAGTATTTGCTATAATAGGTGTTAAGGTGTAAGTGCGATGGCTAACAAAACCCACATATCCTCGAAATATAGGACATGGAAAGGACGATCAACATTGTGAGATTCAAAAAGGTCGCATTGTAACACCAGTGTTTTATTTCATCTAAACCTGCTTTCACGTACTTAGCATTACTGAATAAACATAGTGTTTAGGATCGCATATTTTTCTGATAAGTGTAACTATATACAAAGGATTTACTCTAATATGAATTGTTTTAAGGGTGTTTGGGATTGCTTCTCCTACTGATGTAGTACTAACTAGATACCTTTTTTATCACTTTGGAGTCAATAATATAATGCATCTATCTGATTTGAAAAGGTAGCATGATTACTAATGATTAGGCGTTATAACATTCTTGACAAAGATCAATAGAGAATTTATGTACCTTTGTCAGCACCGAACTGTAGTGATATGATGCTAGGCGTGGTCCTTACATCAATGAAGTCTAGATCATCGGTCACCTCGACGTCTTCTTCTGCAACATATATTGTAAAGATATTAAATACTGTCATAAATAAAGTCGGATCTAACGTGTGTTGATGATTCTACCTTTCCTCGTCTCTATGGAGTCAAAAGAAATGAACGAATGATATAGATAGATAAGAAAAAGAATCTCGTACCTATCATTGTCTCTATCTATTACATTTACGGTTGGTGAAATTATCTTTTGTTCTTCGGATTTGGGGCTGTCACCATGTATGGGATTTGACGAATCATCAATGGAATTTGCAGACTGTTGTTCAGGTTAATAGCTGATGACGTCGCGACGTCTTTACCACCCATTGTTCGATTTTCATGCATGTTGGTGTTCCTGTGAATAGCATTGAATAACAGTGTTACCGAATGCTATTCTTCCAAGTACAGCCGCTATGACTGCATGAAGTCACTAAAAAATCTGCGCACGGATCATAAATAGATCCGTTGATATGCGCTGTATTTGAATAACTAATAAAAAAAGAAAGATAAACCTGATACATTGAAGTACTGCCATAGCCAAAAGCAATGTTTAATGGGGTGTATGCTCCCTTACTTTATGTTCCAATGTATCAGAATTAGGTGGTGGCCAGTTATTGCATCCATGATGGCTGTAATCTCGCTTTACAGAAAAAGTTTCACTCTTGAAACCAAGCAAGCTCATGTTGATTCGTTACCCGAGAATAGCGGCTTAAGCCATTAGGTGTAGGTTCTTTCCAAATGTAGAATCCTCTAGTTATTCCTATTTGGCCCGAAACCGATCAATCTAGCCATGAGCAGGTTAAAGAGACCTATAATAGAATTCCAGAAGAAACACAATAAGTGGAGAGAGCAGTCAATGTGTCTCTTGTAGATGCATAGCCAACTCCTAGGAAGTGTTTCCCCATTTTACATAGACGGTTAACTATAGGTTTTAAAAACTTAAGTGAATTAGTGTTAAGTAAGTTTTACAAACCTGAGGCTCTGATACCACTTGTTGTTCCCACTTAGTAGTGAATAATAACTACAAAGTTATCATTAACTAACTCATGGCTAGCAAGTAAAGAAAACAATTTGTTCTTTGAAAAGATTTGTGTACGTAAATATAGATAGTAAGTAAAAGACACAAAAATAACTTTTCAACGTTTAACTCTTTTTATTAAGAATTATACCCCATTATATGCGGAACTACAATGGGGATTGAATGACAATGAGTGTGTATGTGATCTCCTTACTAATAACTTTGCATAAACCTAAAGTATTATTCAAAGTTAACTACTATGCTAACCAACTGAGCTTGCTCAGGGACTTAGTAGATTTGGAGTAGACGTGTGTTTGTGAAAGTTACGACTTTGAATGCACAAACTTGACATCTACTCCATTACAATACTTCTATTTATACTACCTAGGTAGGGTCACACCCACATGAGGGGTAAGCACTAATCCCAATCCTAATACGCTAGTACATTTTTACAGCTTTGTCTCTATTATAATTTCTATTCTAGGTATGGGACAAATGCTCTTTCTAAGTTCAGTCTTGACACTGAACTTGTCTTATACCCTCTTCAGGATAAGTTGACTTCAGAAGATAAGAGCTTGGACTTATCTGCTTTCAAACTATCCCGCCTATTCTTCAGTCTCTTGTCTTCATGGACTTTTAGTTGTTGGAGATCGTATGGGGCTCAGTGAGTCTATTGCCACAACTCACTGAACCCATCACCTTCTTCTTTAGCTCAGGCTTCATTCCCTAAGTACCGCCTCACTGAATGTTAGAGTCTTTCTTGTAGACTCAGGCTGCACATCTTAAAGGTAACTCACTGAGCGACTATTCACTCAGTGACCTTAAATTGTTAAAGGATATTTACACTTAGGTTATTTTGTATTCAAATCCTAAGAGAGAAATCAGTGGGCAATGACATTGGCCCAACAGAATGTTCAATATGTTGGCGAAATGTTCAAGAGTGAATGTAAATTTCTCATCTAGTACCCAAAATTTGACGAAAATAGTTTGATCCATATTTCTTTCAATCTCAAATTAAGAGTAAAATTTAGGTAGAAATGTTGGGCAAATTGGTTCATTAAGAGTTAAGAATTGTTGAAAGCCTAAAGCTCCAAACATGGTTTTAATGTTATCTTGATTTGAGAATAATGGATGGAGAGCTCGACCCTCATGAATGGTTCTAGATTCTAGATTTTTTATTATGCTTTTTAAGTGTTCGGGGATGTAGGTCTCATTTGAAATTTTAGGAATGTAATTTTTAGTCAATTGAAGCTCGGCTTAAAGAATGTGATTCATTATAATCCCTAAAAAATAGTATGGTTACATAAAGATATTGCGGAATTGAGACATCGAAGTTTGATTCCTAGTGTGTGTCTATATGCAATAAATGTGGGGTAATGATTATTTCGACTCTAAAATGAAAACCTATGAAATAATCCAAACGCCCTTTTATTTATTTTTTCTCAATCGAGTGTGTCTAAAAATATATTATATTATATATTTTGGAAACAATCACAAGTTCATCGTGTATGCATGCTAAATCGTTTTGAGAGTGTATTGACAATGCATGAAAACATTTTCATGATGTTCCTAATCGTAAGAAGTTTTTCGAAGTATGAATTGGGGTTTTTGTATAATTTCAAACTTTCCAAGAATGCTTAATAATGAAAATCCTACATCTATGAGAAACATAATAGTTATACATTATATAATCCTAGTCTTAAATTCATAAAAACACAAGAAAATTTGAAAATCCCCAATTTTGATTTTCTGCAAAAATTGAATCCTAGACACATGATTGAGAGAGGAATTTGTGAAGATACTTATAATTCTTGTTGTTAATGATGATGTATATGTTCTTCCTTTGTGAATTTTACTTGAAATTGAGTTATAGGGTTGAATTTTGATATTTTGGGTTTGTTCTTTTTCGTCACTTGCAGTAGCAGTTTCTAGGGTGTGTTTGTTTTTGAAAAAAATATAAAGAAACTTCGTTTTGGCAGATGGCGGCCCCTAGATCGAATGGGGGTCCGCCCATGTTAATTAGGCAGCCCCCTGATTGATTGGGGGTCCGCGATCTGTTTGCCCATTTTTCAGGTTTTCAGTTTTGGCGGTTTTTGATGAATTTAGAATATCGAGTGATATTTTAATTCGCTTTTCGCCAATTAAAAATAATTTAATTATTTCAGATGAAATAATTAAGTTGTCGAGATTTATGAAAAAAAATAGTAACGAGACTACTAAACGGGGGACGAGACGTTTAGTCGATTTGTTCCGTCATTCCAAGACCTAGACATAAGTTAAACGGTTCACGTTTGAGTGGCTTAGTAAGGATGTCGGTGATGTTGTCTTCCGACGGAACTTTTTCGATGAAAATATTTCCTTTTGAACGTTGTCGCAAAGGAAATGGTGACGAATTTTGATGTTTTTTGTACGCGAGTATTGCACGGGGTTTTTGCTCAAGTCAATGGCTCCTTTGTTGTCGCACATGATCGGAATGTCATCGAGGCAGATGTCTTAGTCAATGAGAGCTTGTTTCATCCATAGTGCTTGTTGACATGCCTTTCCGACGCTTACGTATTCGGCTTCGGTGGTGAATATAGAAAGAGCGGTTTGCTTCTTCGAAAACCAAGATGTTAAACAACATCCCATAAACATACAAATACCGCTAGTGATTTTTCGGTCCATGTAATCTCCCGCATGATCAGAGTCGGCATATACTACGGTATTTATGTCGGACCCCTTAGGATACCATAATCCTAAGTGTGTAGTGCCTTTAATGTATCGGAAGATACGCTTAACCGCTTCAAGGTAAGAGGTTTTGGGATCCTCAGAGCGTGCACAAAGGCAGATACTAAACATGATATCGGGTCTACTTGCCGTTAGATATAATAAACTACCTATCATACCTCTATACTTCGTATGGTCCACGGACTTACCTTCTTCGTCTTTTGTGAGTTTCGTATCTGAGGACATAGGTGTTTTCATTGGTTTAGAATTTTCTAATCCAAATTTCTTAAGCATTTCTTTTATATATTTAGATTGATTAAAGGATATATCATCTTCGATCTGTTTTATTTGTAAGCCAAGGAAGAAATTTAGTTCACCCATCATGCTCATTTCAAACTCAACGTGCATGATTTTGGCAAAGTCATCACACAACTCTTGATGAGTTGAACCGAATATAATGTCGTCGACATATTTATGAACAATGATAAGTTTTGAACCTTTCTTCTTTGTAAAAAGTGTGTTGTCTACCATTCCCATCTTATAATCATGTTTAACAAGAAATGCTTTTAATCTATCGTACCAAGCTTTAGGATCTTGTTTAAGATCGTACAAAGCTTTATTGAGTTTATAAACATGATTAGGTTTTTTGAAATTAATGAATCCAGAAGGTTGTGCCACATATACTTCCTCATTGATAAAACCATTTAAGAATGCACTTTTTACGTCCATTTGGAATAATTTAAAGTCCAACGCGCAAGCATAAGCTAATAAAATTCTAATAGATTCTAATCTAGCTACGGGAGCATAAGTTTTTCATAATCAATTACGTCTTGTTTATTATAACCTTGAGCAACTAATCTAGCCTTATTTCTAAACACGACACCATTTTCGTCAAGCGTATTTCTAAATACCCATTTAGTTCCTATAACGGTCACAGACTTAGGATTTGGATCTAACTCCCAAACATCGTTTGCGGTGAATTAATTTAATTCTTCTTGCATGGCAACTTCCTAACTATTGTCTTTTAGAGCTTCACCAACATTTTTAGGTTCTATGGTTGAGAGGAAACAAAAAAATTACTTTTGTCTTGAGCTTGAGATCTAAGAGTTCTTCGGTTTGAATTTCCTATGACATTTTCTAATGGATGACTTTTGGATTCTTTAATATTGACGAGTTTGTCATTCTCTAAAACTTCATCTTCGACATCATATCCTAAAGGTTTCTTTTCACTAACCTTAATGGCTTCTTCTTCGACTAAATCTCCAAGGGTGATGTTTTAAGCGGGAGAGGACTTTCATCGAATGTCACATTCAAGGACTCTTCGACTTTTATAGTGTGTTTGTTAAGAACTATATATGCTTTACTATTTTGCGAATATCCTAGGAAAACACCTTCGTAAGACTTTGGGTCAAACTTGGTGAGATAGTCTTTTGTATTTAGAATGAAACACTTGCTTCCAAGTACTTTGAAATAATCAAGAGTAGATTTTCTACCTCTCAAGATTTCGTATGGAGTTTTTCCTAAGATTGGTCTAATTAAAATCCTATTTAATATGTAAGTCGAGGTGTCCACCGCGTTACACCAAAACTTATGTGGAACAGATTGTTCGTTTAATATGGTTCTACTCATTTCTTGCAAAGTGCGATTTTTCCTTTCTACTACCCCATTTGATTGTGGAGTTCGAGGAGCGGAGAAATTGTGAGTAATCCCATTAGAGTCACAATAATTTTCTAATTGTACTTTATTGTCAGATTCCCGACCATGATCCATCCTAATAGAAACTATAGAGCATCCTAATTGATTTTGGATCTTTTTACTAAAAATCTCGAATTGATCGAAAGCTTCGGTTTTGTTTTGAAGAAATCTTGTCCAAGTAAACCTGGAGTAGTCATCTACTATTACTAAGGTGTAACAATTTCCTCCATAACTCCGTATGGCGGAAGGACCGAATAAATCCATGTAAAGAAGTTATAAGCATCTAGTCGTTGAGACCATATTCTTAGCTTTATGACTAGCGTGAACTTGTTTTCCAATTTTGCAAGCGTCAAAAAATGTTGATCCAATTTAAGCTTAGGTAGATTTCTATCTTGCTCCTTGGATACTAAAGATTGAATTAAACGCACATTTGCGTGACCTAATCTCCTATGCAATAATGTAGAGTTTTCATCAATTGTCGCAAGACATAATTATCTTCTGGCTTATTTCCTAATCTTATCACATATAAGCCTCTTTTCCTAATACATCTACCTATGACCTTTCCGTCCTTAGTTATTTCACTATCGTGTTTGGAGAATATTACTTTGCACTTATTATCACATATTTGACCAACACTTAGAAAATTAAATCTTAAATTATCTACATGCTCAACATTTTTAATTTTAAAGGGGTCATTAGAAATCGTACCTTTGCCAATGATGCTGCCGCGTAAGTTATTTCCAAAAATTACGTTACCTCCATTATACGCTTTGTATGTTGAGAAAAGCTTTCGGTTGCCCGTCATGTGTTTAGAGCATCAACTATCTTTAATCCACTCGTCGAGCTCCAAATTAATTCCCAAGCATATCTATTTAAATTATGTAACAATTTAAACATTTGGTCCCCAATATTTCATAGGTCTAGAATTGTTAGTGCCAAACATCCTTTGCATTTGTTGCATTTGATTTGGGTGTAGAAATGGTGGACACATTCCGTAAGGAGTATAATTTTGTTGTTGGGAATTATTCCACATTGTAGGATATATATATTAGCGTAATCTTGTCTATCTTGGTTTCTCCTATGTTGCGGTGTTTTAGACCGAGGACGAGAATTATTATTTCTTTTCGGAGGTGGAGTTTTCGATCTTGTTTCGGGTTTTGTAAATCCAACTCTGGGTTTTAAAGATTGTTTATAAAAGCGTCATCACTTGCAATGGAAACCTTAACATTATTTACAAGTATATATTTAGGTTTCGCGGACGAAGGTTTGGGTTGTTGAGGTTTTACAAAAAAAATTGTTTTGTCTCGCTCGATGATGCTTTGGCCGAATTAAAACCAATACCCGATTTGTCTCCAAAGGGTTTTTGAAAACTTAACATTTTCTTAAGTAAGTGAGTGCTTTTATTAAATTAATTAAGCTTAGACACTTCCTCTTTAAGTTTCTCGTTTTCAATTTTAAGATTTTGACACGTTGTACATCCGACTTCAATTTCTTTGTTTTTCTCTAATCTATATATTTTTTCTTTTAACTCAAGTACTTCTTCATTTAACTTATTTTTAATAGATTTTAGTGACTTATTTTTAAATATTACTTTTAAACCCATTTTGCATAAACGGCGATATTCACTATCTAATTCACTATCATTTATTGCTAATAGATCATCGCCATAAAATTTGTTTTCGAAAAGTACCTCGTTAGATGCTTGAGCCATAAGACACGTTTTGTTAATCTTTTCTTCCTTATCTTCGCTGCTATCGCTCCAAGATCCTCCAACAAAGGACCTTTGGTTTTTGCTTCTTGGTGGCTTCGGACATTCTTCGATGAGGTGATTTGGATCTCCGCATCTAAAACATTTTCTTTTGCTCTTATCATTTTTGTCGTCTTTACTTCTTTGGAACGACTTCTTTTCGTCACGTGGTTGGCTTACGGATCTACCTCGTCTTTTGAAAAATTTCTTGAACTCTCTCACGACCATGGCGTACTCCTCGTCTTCACTTCTGGAAGTCGAACTTTATTCATCACTAGATTCCTTTTTAGCCTTTAAGGCAAGAGATATACTTTGTTCTCTTTTGCCTTTGACTATTTTAGAATCTTTCTTAATTATCACTTCATAAACTTTCAAAAAATCGATAAGTTTTTTTGGAAAAAGGGACTCACCCCGGTAAAATATATTAATAACCCAAAAAACCGATAAGTACAATGAAATGTGACTGGGTGTCACATTAACATCAAGCAAAATCTTGAACTACCAAAAATCGCATGACATGCCATATGAAACTACCTATCAGATACATAACCAATAACACCAATAGGAAAAACCACCTAATGGTGCAAAAACACCAACAAAAATCCAACATTAAGAATTAAAAATTAAAGTAGGCAAATCCCACAGCCGAGCCATAACCTCTTCATCCTTGGACTTCTTAAACTTACACGAGATCAGTTTGAGACGAACTAAGGACATAATGCATTCAATAACCTGTTTCGTCGTTTTATTGTTGTTCTTGAACAACCGCCTATTACGCTCCTGCCAAATGTAGTAAGCAGAAGCCGCAACCACCAATTTGGCAATCACACTTCTAGTCGTTCTCCTTTTGGCGACCGGTAACAAATTAGAAATGATAGAGTAAATATCAGGAGCCGAAAGAGTAATACCAGCAAACGACTTCATGTGATTCTAAATAACCTGCGAAAAAGAGCACTCAAAAAACAAGTGCTCGTAAGATTCCGATTGCACCTCACATAGGGAGCAAACAGTACCGAGATCAGAAGACACATCCCATGAGCAAATGAGATCTTGCGTTTTAAGCTTCCTCTTAACAATCAGCCACAAATTAAAGGCATGCCACGGAATGCAAGTATTAAACCAGACCACGTCATACCAATCAACCTTTAGGCCTCTCGGCCAAATCGAAGACCAGACCTAATTGACCGAAAAATCCTTAGCGACACCCAAACTAGTACGCCAAACCAACATGTCATTAGAGCCGTCTACAATCGGAGCCATGCAAGCATCAAGAAACATGTGCTTCTCAAGGAGTAATGTGGGCCAATTCCAAGTGCCATTGTGAACGATATCCTTCACCCTAGACAAAGGGGTAAGACCAGCTCAATACATATCATGAGTAGAAATAGTAGTACATAAAGTACCAATATCACACCACCGATCAAACCAAAGAGATGTACTCGAACCATCCCCTATCGTTGTCCAGATAGACTCACGAATCAAAGGGCGGAGCTGAAGAATCTTTCGCCAACTCCACGACATATTGCCACGCAAAGGAACCTCCCAAAAACTACGACCCTTCAATTTATACTCGTGGATCCATTTCACCCAAAGAGATTCCTTCAAAGTGAGAAGCTTCCACACATGAGCAACCATAAGAGCCGAATTAAAATGATCTAACCTGCAAATACCAAGACCATCCTCTTTTTTAAGGAGACACACCACCTCTCATGCAACTTTAGCTTTTCCCCTCTTCATACTTCCTTGACACCAAATAAACCCCCTCATGAGATGTTTAATGTCAAGCAAAACACTAGTCGGAATGATAAACACTAAAGCCCAATAAACGTGCATAGAACCAATAACCGATGAAATAAGTTGCAGCCGGCCAACAATAGAAAGAGTCTTATTCTTCCAATCTTGAATTCGATTATGAACCTTCTCAACAAGCTCCTTAAAATCTCTCACCATAAGTCTCGATGAAACCAAAGGAACACCAAGATACTTTACTAGCAATCGACCCTCTTCAAAAAACCGATAAGTTCGTCAAGTGATAGTGATGTCAAGTCCTTTGACTCTTCAATAGCTGTAACCTTTGCACTTCATTTAGGATGAAGTGCCCTAAGAAATTTTCAAACATAGTTCTTGTTAGAAAAATCTTCATCAAGTGCTTTTAGACTAGTAAAAATAGTGATAAACCTAGCAAAAGCATTATCTATCGATTCCTCTTCCGGAATCGTTAATTGTTCATATTGTTGAACAAGAAGATCTATTTTATTATCTTTGACTTGATTATTACCTTGGTGAGTGATTAACAAATTTTCCCATATTTCTTTTGCGGTTTTACACATAAAAATTCTTTCGTATTCTTTACGTGGCTAAACATTATAAATTACAATTTTAGCCTCATCGCTTTTAGCAAGTCTCTTTTTAAGATCATCGCTTTGTTTATCAAATGGTACAATATCATCCTTTTTGTAGAAAACTAGAAGGGGAGTTAAATAGTTTGCCGCTTTTTAATTTAATGTAATGTTTGTTTATAAATACTTAGATTCGACTTTATGTGAATTCAATATGTGAACAATACGAACAATACAACTATATAAATAAGTGAAAGCAAGATGTAAAGTAAATATGCAAAATAAGAGATGAGCATTAGAAAGATCAAACCACAACACAAGGATTTATAGTGGTTCGGTAACGAAGTACCTCTTCACCCTACTCCACTCCCCGAGCACCAAACTCAAGAGTTTTCTTCACTATATCAACAAGCTCCTTTTAGGCTGAGAAAACCGTAAATAACTAAGCTTACACCAATTTACAACACTAAGCCAAATGTCGAGCTATAATCCTAGCTATAACCAATCTACCACACCTTTTGTATTTTGAGGACTAAAATACTACTAACCATACTAACTCGACTTCACTTCACCAAGACACTAACACGATCACACCAATCTAACACTATTTACTATGATCACCACGATCAAACTATACTTTCTATGATCACCACGATCTAACTACAATACACACTTTCACAATATACATAAATGATTTACAAGATAATATACAATTGCAACTAGGTTTCAAGTACACACACTAAGCTATAATACTTCTTTACTTGATGGTAGGAAGTATTCTTCTCTTGCACTTGAGGATCTAAGCTTGGATCACTTAGAAACAAAGCTTTATGATTAAATGATCAAAGGAATGGAAGAGATTTATAAACTGATTTAGAACAGAAAGAATGTGTGTGTAAGAGGTGAGAAAAACAGTGGGGAACAGTCTAGTATTTATAGGCAAAGTTGGGAGCTTTTTTTCTGGTCGGCCCCCTTAGCTCATGTGTCGGCCCCCTTATCACTAAGGAGGCCGCCCTTATATTTAAGGGGGCCGCCCAGGCCAAGACGCTCCCTTTTTTGTCTTTTCCAAGGGAGGTATTTTTTGGAACATTTCTAGCCGTTTTTAGGTAAAAAATTTGAATTCAAAATATTTGTTTTGAATAAAACATTTCTTTTAAATGTAGAAAATGTTTTGTAAAAGTTATAAAAATGTTTGTAATATTTTATAAAAAATGTGAGGTTGAATAAAAATTCTTTTGATCATAAAATGCATTAAGCATTTATTTATTCATACCTTTAAGTGATTAAATTTTTGAAATAAAAAATTTACTACTAATTACTTGTTTACATTTAATTTTACATTGAGCATTTTTACATTTTGTGATTATCAAAACGTAGAGAGGTCGAAAAATATTAATAATGATTTTAAGCATTATTTCTATCAACAATCTCCCCCTTTTTGATGATTCCAAAATCTAAACTCATTAAATGTAAAATTATTTTTAAAACAAGTATTTAGTGAGTTTTATTTCCATTTCTCCCCCTTTTGTAGAATAAAAAAGGCTTCGTCGATGAATATGCGTAAAATCAACAGGATGAACGCTCCCCCTTGATGTGTACTCCCTCTCGTTCGAGAGCACCAAGGAATCAAGCTATTGATAACTTTGCTACAAAACAAGTTAGAAGAACAAGACAACTATTTCTAACATATAGAAAATAGGAA
>BQNB010017081.1:0-70542 GCA_026074375.1 Tanacetum coccineum | reverse complement strand
TATATTTCTAGAAATTAGACTTGAAATGCTTTTCGTAGACGAAAACCTCATACTTTTATCGTTCACAGACTAGTAAGTAGGAGGAATTCAAAATTTAAGTTTATTGGATTGGGGGTTAGCGCTGCCACAAAGTTTTATCTTATCACCGGTATGGTGATTGTGTACCCTTTAGCTATTACTTTTAATTTAGAACTCTAGGAGAGTTCATGTATATGTAGTTTATGTATTGGAAACTTAGAACCGTTACGGTTAGATGTACTGGCTTTGAAAGCCAATGATGTATCCCTTTTTGGGAAGATTAGTATGTATGTATGTTATTGTTGGCATTGTTATTACGATTGTCAAAATTGTTTTCGGTTATGAGTTATGAGTAAGTGCTATTGTGTAGTTTGTACTATGAGTGAAGCCTGGAGGTCGTGGTTACCCCGAGGCACTCGACTCATTGAGAGATTGATTTAACCCTGAGTGTTGGGTGACTTCAATTGGCGAATCTTTCGCATGAGTATGTTACTTGCTTGCATAGTCCATGAGAGAGTATTATTTTTTAAACTTGCTATGACCGTTGACCAAACTGTATTAAATGATGTTTTGTGACTTGATAATTTTAAAACTGTGAATTGCAATAACGAATTTGTGTGTTGAACGAATGTCGTTGCACGAATCATATTGACTATGTTGTATAACTTGTTTGTGTAAACCATGAAAAATGTGTTTTCAAATTTCATAAACTGACCATATGGTGTCAAATAAAATTTTCTTTTCAAAAAAATATATATATAAGAATGGAAGGTGGTGCTATCTTCTTTTATTTCTTTTGAAATAATTTGATTTTTACTCTTTGAAAATTTTCTTGGAATTAACTTACGCGTGTAGCGTACGGAAAAAGAAACGTTTTGACGAGGAAGGACTTGATGTCGTATGGTTCTCAATTATGCATAACCTGATCAACTATGCATAATTTAGGAAGAACCACGCTATGTCGGATAAATCGTCACCCTTAAAACGCTTGGTAATTGAGATAAATGTTTGGGTCAAGCTTCCGGAAGGAGAAAATATTTTTACCCTACTATGGATTCTTATGCAAGTAACCCTATCCTTATTGACTGCATGGAGAGAGTCTTATGCGAGTCATTATGACCGAGTCATTCCGAAGCGGAAATACCTACGGTATTGTTCGGAACGAGTGTGTCTAGATGGGAGTAATGTTTAGTTCGTAGTATCTAGGAGCGGTGATTGTTATGAAGACATGTCAAGACCAAGTGTAGTCGGTGTGCTAGTAAGCAATGATAGATTTGAGCATATAATGTGTTGTGAACCATCGATATCGACAAATGAAAAAGGAATCTTCTTTAGGAAGATGTAAGGATTCCTAAGGTTGGGTGGAAGCTTACTTATGGTGTGTTAGTCGAGGTTGAAACGTGGAAATAGAGAGACTTCTTCTCATACTATTGATGTATGTTTGCCTTAAATTTATCAACTGATGGCCCGTGTGAAGAAGACTTATTTCCACCGAAATGGAAGTGTATTGGTGTTTAGTCGTATGTAGACCTGAGGACGTAATGGATTTTTAATGGGGAGAACTATTTACGATATTGGACCTCTACAGGTTAAGTTGTTGCGGCCTTAACTACGGGGCGTGAACGAACCCATATAGGCGGTAAAGAGTGGCGAATTGATTAAGATTCTAGCTAAATGGTAACGTCTGTTTCTATTACTAGAGGAACAACCAAAATAGTCAACGTCTTAAGTCAAGTGGTATTAAATAAGGAGTGTGTATATTTCGACTTGATGATTTGATTCATCAATGATGCTACGCGATGTGGATGGGACTCCACAAGCAATGCATGCTAGTCGTCCATGACAGAAACGTTGAAATTTTTTTATTTTCATCGACAATTACGTTCAATATGTCCATGGATGCTCATTTGTTTTACTAATTTATCTCTTGATTTGTCGTTTGACTTATGTGATGTTTGCAGGGATTATCGACGGTCACGAATTATGTGAAAGATGTGCTTTATGTGCTATGTGCTTTTAATTGGTATGTGAGCGGGGTTTCATTGTCACTTTTACGCTGGCCAATGATGCGGTTTAGGAATGTAAGTGAATGGTTGTAATCACCAAAGTGAGAATTTAGGACGTAATTAAAGGGGGGGGGATGGAGTGGACACTCCGCCAAATCAGTTAGAGCCTTGTGATGATTATGGCTGAAGTTCACCCATGAGATGTTTGTAGTGATAATAATTAGCGAATTAGTCGTATTTAAGCTTGGAAATTATTGTCGAGGTGGCCGTTGACTTTGTGGGCAAGCTCAGTACGATAGGAAAATAAATTTGGGACGGCCGGGGTATAAATCTATGTGTTTAGATGAATTATTTTATGCACAAAAGCTCCTCAAATAAGAAGCGACTAGGATATGTGATAACTAAATCGCACAATGACTTGGTAGATAGTGGTGGCGTAATTGAATGCCTTTGTATGAGCCTAATTCATCGAGTTCATCATGTAAAAAGATGTCGAGCTATACAATATGTACTTATGTGATTATATGTAGGCATGTGTAACAATAGCGTAAGATAATTAGGAGATCGCAAATGTAGTTTCGAAGAAATTATTTTTTACGCAAACAGTGCCCGGCATTATGAATGAGTACCGGAAGGGCGACTAGTGTATTTTGTTTTGATAATGTATGTAGTATTTTATTTTGATTTGATCATAATTATATATATCGAATTTGATTATTGACGTATGTCTTGGTTTTAGTAAGCGACGTATGTTTTGGATTTTCGGTAATGAAGTATATTCTCGGTTTTGAATATTGGTATAAATCCGTATTTGAGTACGACATATATTTTGATTTTAATTAACGACGTAAGCTTCGGCCTTGGTTTTGATTAGCGAGGTGCGCTTGGTTTTGTGGTTTTTATGATCCCCAACTAAGTTTGTATCGATCATCCATTTTAGAAAATTTCTCGTGAGAACGACGTAATAATTATCTTAATCAGATATATTCCGTGACGTATGTTATCCCTTATGAAGAGCGCAACTATAAAAGTTAGGGCGACGAAATTTGGTTCTGTCGAATATATTTCCGCGACTTGTTTTTATCTCTTTTAATAAGAGCTACCATGATTTTCTTTTGATTTCGTGGGTATAATTTACCTCTTGTTTTGTTGACTTTCCATCCGGAATAGTCGGAGCTAATATTGTATCGCATATTTATTTTTGAAAGAACATAGATAGAAGTCTGGTGATGCGAGAAGCCAATCATTGCCCTATCGAACAAATGATGAGACGAGTAAGGAAGGAACCCGAGCACCGGGACGCGATCCTTTAAGGTGGGGTGGAAAAGTAATCCAACCTGAGTTTCACGACGCGTATACCGATCGCGAATTAGATCGTCATAATTATTATTTTATAAAATTTCCTTGTGAGCAATACTTCGACATTTAAATTTTATTTGTCGTAATATAATTATTTTTGTCCTTATTTTTTTTTCGTAACGACAATTTAAAAATTATTATTTGTGACATTTTGCGATCGTCACCTTTGACCCGCGTTTCGTTTTATATAGGTTTTAAGCAATGTAAAAAATTTTGATGCATCTCGTTATTATTTTTAAGATCGTAAATTAATTATTTTTATAGATTTCGTCATTTTGTTCCTTGACTTGAGTCGGATTCGTGTTTTAAAATGTACATATTTTATTAAATGTTTTAAACCAAGAAAAAGATGACGGAAATAAAAATGGTCTCGATAAGATAGATAATCCCGAGCCACCTGGTAGTCGGTTTTATTTAAGTAAAGTGTGGAGTGTCAAAAATATATAAACAAGACCAATTTAGGGTAAGAGGACAATAATATGGTCATGTGGCTCAAAAGTACTCATTGTTATTTATATATATATTTACTTCTCATTTTTCATAACAAAAACACACGCACAACTAGAAATCCTCTCCCCTTCGGAAAAGTTTTTCGATCACCGGAAACCGCCATGGTCGCCGGAAAAATCACATGCATTCCGATCAACCTATATTTTCCGAATCCTCTCTTCATTTTTCTCCGTAACACATTACGCGCAATAAATAATAACACATGCAATGGGTATTTTTCTAGTTAGAGATCGGGTTATATTGAAAGGTTTCGGATTTGATAAAGGTTGTATGTATAAAGAATAACTAGATAATCACTTTGAAAGCTTGGTAGCTTGGTTTATTTGGTAATAATGTTCGGTTTTAGTTAGTTTGGGTTTGGTTCGAGTTTAGGTAGACACATCAACGAGGCGAATCGAGTTCAAGTATTGTAGCCCGATCTAGTTATTATAGCTTTGGTAAGTATTTTTAATACTTGTGGTTACTTTTTTTTTTACAGGGGTTTTAATGGGAATTTAGGAGTTATTGCATGTAGGATTGAATTCCGATTATACTTGCGTCGAATGGGCAGATGTTGATATGGTGATGGTATATGATTTTGATGGTTTTATGATGTCGGTAAATTCGTACAGAAAGTTTGTCACGCAAAACGAGGTTCACAAATTATAGAAAAAGACTGCGTTTTGATGTTGAAATACTGATAGAGTTCGGTCCTAACTGTATGTTTCGTAATTCAAGCGCCCAGTAACTCATTATTACCGAAGGAAAGTTATGGCCTGAACGAATTTTGAATAATTTTATAAGTTACGCAATCAGTTATTTTATAATATGCATACATTCTGATCCGATTTTCAACAGCTATTTTGGGCACTTTCGAGTCCGTTTCGGCCTTCCGGCGAAACACGAAAGTTGTCCGGAATGACGTTTTCTATAAAATCTCTTTTTGGTCAAAGTCACGAAAACGTGATATAGCGGGTCAAAACCGATGGTCAAACTGCTGCGTTTTTATTAAAAATACAAGTTACAGCAGAATTGAAAAAGGGCGTTTTGGTCATTTTCTGTCGAGATTCAGGTCTCGGCTAAAACTAAAAAGTTGTCCGGAATATCGTTTCGCATAAAATTTCTTCTTTGTCCGAATCGTGAAAATGTGATTTAGAGGGTCGTTTAGCGCGGGTCAGATTTGGGTAAAAATAAATATAAGTATAAAAGTCAAACAAAGTCTAGCGTTGACTTTCGAAAGTCAACGGGTTAATACTAAACTTGTCGGATGTCGTGGAGATAATTGAGCACTATTATTACTACAAGTAAGATATTTTTATAAACTTAACAAATGATACGAATGAGGTAAATTCTAAAAATAGAAACTTTCGTAATAATCGAAAAATAATATCGATATGAGTAATTGATAATCACATTGAATGTCGAGGGTTCGACGAGATAACTAAATATTATCACAAATATATTTTGATAACGAGACTTACTAAATATGGTAACTTTCCGAAAATAGTAACTTTCCAAAAATAGAAAGTTTCTTAAAATAGAAAGTATTCGATTAAGCGAGGTATGATGTAAATAAAAGAATGATCGTAACCTAATATTGTGGGGTTTTAGGATCTAAGGCGCAAGTGGATTTCTCATCACATGTACGAGTATATATACTATATATATGATTTTTTTGATACGATGTACGCATCGTTGATTATACTTTTCGGTATAGTAATCGAGCGACTCTAATTATAGGTCGTTATCGCGTTTGTGGATTTTCGTGCTAGACTTCATTGTTTGATTATCGGCTTTTGATCAAGGTGAGTTCATAGCCTCGCTTTTAAAGTTTTCAATGTTTTTAACTCCGCGAGGGGGATATATTGCTTGTTTTGTGAAATTGAACGCAAACTGTTTTTGATACTTGAATATGATTCCTTCACTACTGAGTATATGCCTTTTTGCTGTGTGACTGTTAGTTACCATGTGTTGGTAAACGCTAATGCATTAAATAGATCTATTGGGTTTGACGACCCTGTCCGGGGTTTGGATCCGACGTGAGCACCCTGTAACAGACATTTTGTGGTTAGTATTAGGGGAAGTGGCATACTTCCCGGTCATGATTTCGTCCTACGGGATGAATGTGTTAAGTTTCGGTACACGGGCTCTTTAGTTGGAAATCATAAAGTTATAACTTGCTTACTCCTAAAGCAACGTTATTGATGTTTTGTGGAACCCAAAATATGCGTTCTATGTGTAAATTGTAAACTCTATGAATTCACTCAACGTTTTGTTGACGTTTTAAGCATGTATCTCAGGTTATTGCTGTTGATGGCTGGATGGGACGGAACGCGGATATCAAGGACGGTGCCTCGGTGAAGTAGAGTCATAAACTAAATGAATGTTTTAGAAATCAAGTCGTGTTGTGACTTTTAGAAATAATTTCTATAATGGTATTGGGACCTATGTAACTCTGATCTTTCTAATAAATGAAATAAAGTTTGTTTTATAAACGTATCTTTGAACGTTTACTGGGACTCGTGTGCATGTATTATGAAGTAGCACCCCAATCGTTGTAATCCGCTGCGTATCGTAGTTTGGGGGTGTTACAGAGTGGTATTAGAGCACGAGTTGTAGTGAACTAAGTCGTTTTACAAATCTTGGACTACAACTGTTTTTGGAAAAGTTTCACGAATCCTTCACCGTTGTCCGATATCCGCGCGTGCATCGTTCCCGATCCTTAGAAGCCTTATGTGGTATATTTGATTTGCATAATTCTGTGCTGTAACTAGTGGTTGACGCTGGTATAAGTATTAAATTATATATTATGAATATATAATTAATATATATTATTATAATATATATATATATATATAATATATATATATATTATATATATATATATATATATATATATATATATATATATATATATATATACGGCATTCGTTCTATGGTATATGATTATATATATCTTGATATTCACTTCTTGCGAAGAGTTTAAAGTTTTTTTTTAACAATTCGATGCGATATGATAAAATTATTTTGATACATGATGAAAACATCGTTGTTATAAGATTATCTTCGAAACCTTTTCGCGACTTTACTTTGTTATCTTTTGATGTCGGGACTCGACTTAGTTTTCGATCCCACTCGTAAATTGTACTAATTGGTTTTGGATTTGAACGCCATTCTTATTGATTTTAAATCGCGTATGTTGTTTCGTAATCTATCGTTTTAAGATTTTTTGGTTGATGGGAGTGCGACTTTTATATGTCATCCCATGAACCCTTATTGTTTTGGAAAACGGTTATTAACTTATTCCCGCGTAATTCGTCGTTTGGAAACGTCTATCTTTGGAACTTTCGAATAAAGTTGGTGCATTTGCGTCTTGATTCTCTTGTATCGACCTCTACTTAGTAAGTCATGAAATGTTTGATTCTGAAAATCTACGAGTTGATGTGTTTGAAAGAGTGTTAAGTCATTGGGTATGACTTTGTATTGGCGTTTGAAGGAATTAAAATGGTGTTTGTTTGGATTTTGAAATGGATTATACGGCAGTTTGTAACCAGCAGGTTGTGGGGTTGTTTGTGAATTATTTTTGGTCTTAATGCACCTGAGAAATCCAATATGGAGGTGGGCATATGTCTTAAGTGTATGTGATTCTTTGGCTAGGGTCGTATCTCCTTCGGATGAGTGAGATATCGTCGTTTTTCTAAAACTAGTCAAATCTGGTATACCGTTGGGAAAAGGAGTATAACTCCATATTTTTGTAATAACTTTTCAAAAGAAAATTTAGGTACCTATAGAAGACTCTTAGGACTATCACCTCCAATTGGTTTCACATCAAAAGCATCAATAAATTTCGAATTACGCTCGTTTTCGTAAACTACAAGAATTTGTCAAAAAATTCTTTGGGGACTGCTTTGGGATAGCAGCTTGTTGTGTATGTTTCAAAATATTTTTGGTCTATGAAGACCTAGTAAATTGAACTAGGATGTAGAGAAACATCTTAGGTACATGTAGGAATTCGGATGGAGTCATATCGACGCCCGACGAATGAGATATCGCCGAAATGGCAAAACTAGTCAAAAATTTAGACCAGAATTTGAATGAGTAATAAGTTTAAAAACTTATATAACAACACCTAAATATGTAAAACTGTAAGTTCTAGATATTGAACAAACTTAGATTTGAGCGGTCGTCTCGGCTTTTGCGGACGCACAGTTTAGGAGATACACTCAATTTAGTGTAGCCATGAAATTTTAGTAAAGGGCAGCCTTGATAGAATAGGGGCAAAATGGTAATTTCACCTTGGTTTTGAAACTTTCTGGGCAGTGGGCCCTATGTTTCTGGAAATTAGACTTGAAATGCTTTTCGTAGACGAAAACCTCATACTTTTATCGTTCACAGACTAGTAAGTAGGAGGAATTCAAAATTTAAGTTTATTGGATTGGGGGTTATCACTGCCTTAAAGTTTTATCTTATCACCGGTATTGTGATTGTGTACCCTTTAGCTATTACTTTTAATTTATAACTCTAGGAGAGTTCATGTATATGTAGTTTATGTATTAGAAACTTAGAACCGTTACGGTTAGATGTACTGGCTTTGAAAGCCAATGATGTATCCCTTTTTGGGAAGATTAGTATGTATGTTATTGTCGACATTGTTATTACGATTGTCAAAATTGTTTTCGGTTATGAGTCATGAGTAAGTGCTATTGTGTAGGTTGTACTATGAGTGAAGCTTGGAGGTCGTGGTTACCCCGAGGCACTCGACTCATTGAAAGATTGATTTAACCCCGAGTGTTGGGTGACTTCAATTGGCGAATCTTTCGCATGAGCATGTTACTTGCCTGCATAGTCCATGAGAGGGTATTATTTTTTAAACTTGCTGTGACCGTTGACCAAACTGTATTAAATGATGTTTTGTGACTTGATGATTTTAAAACTGTGAATTGCAATAACGAATTTGTGTGCTGAACGAATGTCATTGCACGAATCATATTGACTATGTTGTATAACTTGTTTGTGTAAACCATGAAAAATGTGTTTTTAAATTTCATAAACTGACCCTATGGTGTCAAATAAAATTTTCTTTTCAAAAAAAAATTATAAGAATGGAAGGTGGTGCTATCTTCTTTTCTTTCTTTTGAAATAATTTGATTTTTACTCTTTGAAAATTTTCTTGGAATTAACTTACGCGTGTAGCGTACGGAAAAAGGAACGTTTTGACGAGGAAGGATATGATGTCGTTTGGTTCTCAATTATGCATAACCTGATCAACTATGCATAATTTAGAAAGAACCACGCTATTTCGGATAAATCGTCACCCTTAAAACGCTTGGTAATTGAGATAAATGTTTGGGTCAAGCTTCCGGAAGGAGAAATGGCACAATGGAATATCTAGGACAAGAAGTACTAAAACTTCTAACGGATTGGTAGCAATACAAGCACAACTTAATAATCTTAGAAGAGAAATCAAAAAGGTTAATGAAAAGGTATATGCTGCTCAAGTAGGATGTAAACATTGTAAAGGACCCCACTACACCAAAGATTGCCCACTCAAAGAAGAAGATAAAACCCTTAAAGAAGCTTACTATACTCAATTTGGTGCACCTTTTCAAGGAGGGGGATATAGAGCAGCAGCTCCGAGATTCTACCAAAAGGAGAAAGACCCATGAAGTTTTACTTCACATATCGACAATTCCATACCCCGAAAGGAGAAAGACCCATTAAGTTTCACTTTACCTTGCTATATTAATAATGTTTGCTTTGATAATGACTTTGATGACTTAGGAGCTAGCGTAAGTGTCATGCCTCTCTCGACCTACCTTAACTTAGGTTTAGGCAAATTAGCTCATACTAAGTTAATAGTTAAATTAGCAGATAGGATAGTGAAATATCCAAAAGGAATTGCTGAGAATGTACTAGTAGGTATTGGTAAGTTTGTTTTTCCCGTAGACTTTATAATTTTAGATATGCCTGAGGATATCAAAGTGCCATTAATCCTCGGAAGACCATTCTTGTCTACCACCCATGCTAAGATTGATGTATTCAAACGAAAGATTACCTTAAGGGTAGGGGATGAGAAGATTATTTTCAAAAGTGTTAAACCTGCTAATAGTTTAATTAAGAGAGTCTACATGTTAAGTTTGAGAGTACGAATGGAACTTGATTTAGAAGCTAGGCTGATGGGAGAGACTTTAGTGTTAAATAGACCGCTAGACCCTTTGTATGGAGATTATATAGAATTAAACGATCTTAATGAATCATTCAAACTTATGAGAGATCAAGTTGATAATTTGATGCCCACTATTAAGGAAGGTGAGGTAGTTGATAAACAAATGATTGAGGAAGTTAAAGCTAGGGATGGTAATAAAATGGTTAGCAAAATTTTTAGATACCCTAGTGATTATAACCAAGGTGAAAAGATCCGTATTGATTATGCCCACAACTTAAAGTTTTCATGTATGATAGGATTTGAGTTTGTACATGCCAATTTCTTCCCTAATTTGCCTATTAATGTCATGTCTAAAAAGTTTTATAACTCAATCATGAAAGACAAAATTAAATTCAGAGGGAGGAATGAACTTGGAACTGGGCTAACGTACCAATCTTTATTGGAAACTTATGTGTTCTTACTGATTTTACAGTTGTAGAAGATATGGATCCTTACTTGATGAAGGAATGGGAGAAGTGGTAGTTGGAGAACCTTTTTGCAAAGTTTCGTGTGTAGAAACTAAAAGGTTTGATGGAATCATTACTATCCCCAATGAGGAAGAAAGTGTAACTTACCAAATGGTACGGTCAATTCCGAGGTTTAAACGCCACACAAATGAACAATGCAACAAGATCTCGCCTATACTAAAGGTAAGTGAAAAAGATACGATGAATGGAATCTCGCACTCATACCAAAAGCTAAAGGGTTTCTACAAAGGAGTTTTGAATCTAGAACCCGACTTTATCCAAGATTCGATAATGGAAGAATGGCTCACACGCGGGAACGTTAGCATGCATGAGATGGAATGGTGAAGGAAGCTAAAGAAAAAGTCTAACTTAAAGACTTAGCTGTAAACAAAAGTGCTTCCCGAGAGACAACCCAGAATGTTATTTATTTTTATCGAGTCTATCTTCCCAGACATCAATACGGTGTATCCGCTCCATACTATACGGTGTATTAAATGTTTGGACATTATCAATCCTTTATTTTTCTGCAATTTTAAAACATTATTTTCAGTCCTGTCCATACGGCGTATTCATGCACATGATACAGCGTATTTGGCAGACTGACTCGTATTGATACTTTTTACAGGTCTTTCTATACGGCGTATCCTGGTTTTGGATACGGCATATTGACTGCCTGTACAGTTTATTTTTATTTATTTTATTATTAACCGTAGATATTGAGATATGATTTTGCATATTTTCCTATAATTTTGCACAGGACCTCGCTAAAAAGAACTCAACAAAGTTGGTGAAGTATCTACAATTTGGAATTCTCGCTCATGAAAACAACAATGGAGAATCTACCGAGCAAAATATCAGGGGAGTTTCTCATTCTAATTCTTTTAATTCCCGTTTTTAATGTTTTATCTATACAACGATGACGCTGTATAACTTAAGTGGGGGATGGGAAGTAGAATGTATACTTGTCCTATTTTTCACATTAAAATACTTAATTATGCTCAAATTTAAAAAAAATTCAAGCATACTTTTTGAAATTACATGTTACATAACCTGCATACATAAACCTTGTTAGATATTGTGAGAATTAAACCTTATCCGTTTCCAAATGTTTACCCAAATTCGACAAAAATATGAGTGTGACAGTGATGTTGTAGACTTTAGAACTTGACTTGGTATATCTATTCGAGACCATAATAATGAGTACTATAGATTTAGATGGAGTAACTTGTTTAAATTGGTAAATTTCTAGGATTACACCCAAAAATCCTATATATGTTTTATTATTAACTAACTACATTGGTTAGTTAACCCCCGTATAAACCCTTTGTTTACTCTCATTTTAAGAGTAAGATACTATGGAAAAACCAATAGAGCCAATCCTTTAAGATAAAAACCAACTATTTGTTTCGTTACACCTTTTCACCTTAGCCTATCCTGTTAGATTAAGGCAATTTATCAGTTGCTAGTTGCTAGTTGCTTAAAGTGTAAAGTATGTATTTCATGTGTCTTGTGTCATTTCTATCTCTGGTATGGTTGAAAATTTTTCACATTGCAATGGGAATGTAAAAAGTAGTCAAAACTTATGTATTTTTACTACCATCACAATTATTGGTACGTCCAAAGAACGAAGAATTATCGAAGAAATCATTCAGAGTTATTATGATCGTGAAGATGGTGAAATTACATCGAGAATTCATAGTATAGTTTAAAAAAACAAAACAAAAAAAATTAGAAAACAAAAAAAGAGGAGGAAAGTCTGAAGATAGTCGGTTCGCAAAGCCTTAAACCGATGAAATTATTTGAAGGATCGATTATTCATTGATACGCGTAATAAATCAACGATGTAAAGTTTTGTATAAAGTGGAGATATCGCCACTTGTCTTGTAAAAGTATGTAAAGTATGGGAAGAATGGAAAGTTGACCGTTACGGGAACGCCAACTTAAATTATTGTTTTTCATCATTGATTAAGACGTTTGTGTAAATATTTATGAGTCTTTGTCATGGTAACAGTCGGGAAAGTATCTAGCAACTTATGCCTTATTTGTTTTGGACTTAATCTATTTGTTTCATAATTTTTATTTAATAACAATTTATTTCCCTTTCCTAATGATTAACCTTAGGTTTTACTCGAATGAGGATGTGATCGAATCATGCATGTCTATTCCGTCGTTACGGCCGTGTATGTGTCTTTGTCCGCCTTGTTGGTTTATTACTTTTGTGAAGATAGAAGATCCATAACCCATAATCGCTACTAGTCCAACTCTTTAGCTTATTCTGTTTAGGTTTGAAATGCAGTCTATGTGTCTATCCAACGTTATAGTGGGTTGTAATTATGGTCTTTGTCATCTGTTTAGCATATTGTATCATAGAAGCTAGATAAAGTGATCAAACCCTTTAAGCCTTTAAAATAAAACCCAATTTATCTCTATAAACTTGTTACTTCTTTGCTCTAGTGGTGGAGATGTGTATCATTGCAAGCATATTATATAATACTCGTACATGACCAAGCAAATTGAGCAAATTATTTACATGTTACCTACATAGATTAATGTGTGAGTGATTTGAGTGTTTTTTCATCTTTCATATTTCGTTAGGAGTTTGGTTGTGTTAAAAAAAAAAAAAAAAAAAAACTTAAGTAAATAATTAATTAGATAAATTCTTAACGAAAAAATCCCTAGGGATACATTCTCATAAACTTCTAAAGGCTACTTGAGGACAAGTAGGATTCAAGTAGGAGGATATTTGATGACATCAAATAACGTTACTTTTATATCATCATTTATCCCATGTAAATTACCCATTTTGTATAATTACTGCAAGAATTGTTACTTAATCGTTTATATTTGAGAATTGCAGTAATAAAGGAGTACTTGGTGAAGATTAGCAAAAAGGCATGCATTCTGGAGCTTAAACAAAGAAATATGAAGAAACTGACTCTGACATCCTATACGCTGTATCCATCAAGGAAGATATGGCGTATCTGTGCCTGCACTTCATAAGAAACCACGAAAATACAATGTCCAATACGCCGTATCCAGGAGACATCTATACGCCGTATTCAATTTAAAGAAATAAAATATTCTAGAAGGTATCGAACGTGGTCCCTACTCCAAGAAACCCCCGATATGCCGTATCCAACTCTTTTGATATGCCGTATCGACCAAATTCCAGGCTCTATAAATAGAAGACCTAAAAACAGGTTTTCAGTGTGCTTGATCATATTTTCGATACCTTAACCACAAAAGTCAATTTTCAGAAGACAAGAAGAGCAAAAGAGGTCAAGCAAAGCTATTAATTTCATAGGAAACACCTTGTAATCTCCTATGCTCTAGTAATCGTTTGATTTTTTTTATCATTTGTTTAACTCGATTAGTTTTCCTTGGTTGAATTATTACTCTTGTATTGATTATGACGTTTGAGGGCTAATACCCGTGGGTATTAGCCATTATTATAAAGATTTGAATGTTTGGTTTGTTTATATCAATTGCTTAATTTATCATTGATTGCTTGTTTATGTTTATCAGTTAATACTTGTTTACATACTTTTGTATGCAACCTATCATTCAATTGGATCTAGTGATACCGACCAAGTTAGCTAGATGCCGGGATGACTCTCCATATAGTGATTTATAGGATCACAAATAATGACCTATATTTGCTTTTAGATTAGTGAGCTTAGTTTGACCGGCAGGTGACCCTTGGGATCAACGAGTATGTTCTTAATTAATTGGTAAAGACTTGGCCAGTGGACTACTAGAATATAAATTGCCATTAAGCAGTAAGTAGGTAAAGTCTCTATGAGCTAGGGTTTAACAAGATCACCATTTCTTTAATCCCTAAGATAGATTATAATCAGCAAAAAGATGCTTTATGCGGATGCGTTTAATTGTGACAGAATTCTACGTATCTAGGTTTAAGGAAGAAGTATCGCCTTAATATTAAGAATGATATGCCGCCTCGAGATAAGCACTCATTGCACTAAATAAACAAACTAACGTTTTAATTATATTAATCATGGCTAAAACAGTTTTCTTATATTTTGCTAGACCACTCTTCTATCTTTTGTCTATCTACTTGCGTGTGTTATTGTGCCTTAAATTGATCTAAGTCACCGCTAAACCCATGCCAGTCTCTCAGACTGAAAACCCCCTTATCCGTTAGAAGTAGGATTAACATAGGTTTAGCATAGGTTTAACATAGACTAGGTTTAACATAGTTTAAATTAACTTAGTTTAGTTAACCAAAATATTGATAAAATAAAAGATTGTTTCTCGCTCTTAGTGATCGACACCCTACTTATTATGAAACTCCATCTGATCGGGTACACTGCTCGCTAAAGTGTTGTTTTAGGTAAAGTCGGCAAAATATAAGTTTAAAACTTGAACTATCTAAAATAAACCCTACACGACAACACAATCAAAGACTTATGAAAATGTATCCTAACCGGTATAGGATTTTTCCTTTAAAGCAATTAAGTTGTTTCAATTACTAGTACACAACTAAACACCTCACGAAATAGGAAAATGAAAACACTCAAATCACTCAACTAATCTATGTGGTAACTTTTTAGTAATTCGCTTAATTGCTCGGTCGTGACGAGTATTCTATCATAAGCTTGGCAAGGATACACATCTCCACCACTAAAGCTAAGGAGTAATAAGTCTAAAAAGGTAAATTGGGTTTAAATGAAAGGCTTAGGGGTTGATCATTCTTTTTAGTCTCTATCTGATACCAATATTCCAGAAAAGGTGACAAAGACCATATGTACACATCCGTAACGACATAATAGACACATATGACTACACTCAAACCTTAACTCGAATAAGATAAAGGGTAGGACCGGTAATCTTCACCAAAAGTACCACACCAACAAGGGCGACAAACCATATATACACACCCATAACGATGGGATATACATACATGATTGCATTCAATTCCCTCATTCGAGTTTAACCAAGGGTTAGAATAAAGAATGATATAAGATATGGATCTTTTAACTTTCACCAAAAGTAATAAACCAACAAGGCGGACAAAATCAGGCATACATGGCCGTAACGACAGAATAAACATGCATGATTCCTCACATCCTCATTCGAGTAAAACCTAAGGTTAGTAATTAGGAAAAGGGAAATAAATTATTGTTAAATAAAAAAGAACAAACAAATAGATTAAGTTTACAAGTTGCTAGACACTTTCCCGACTATCCTTTGAAAAAGACACAAAATCATAACTCATGCTTTAAGACGGAAACAGAATGCTCACGCTTTAGTAGACACGAATTTAGACTTAAATGTCTTGATCAATAGATCATCAATACAACCTTAGTTGGTGTTCCCATAACATCCAACTCCCGAACTTCCATACTATACATATTATACAACATAAGTGGTGATATCAACCACTTTATACAAGAAGATACAATTGTTGGTTTATATCGACCAACATACAATAATACTCTACAAACTTGTTTTTTTTGTATTTTTTGATTTTTCTGATTTTTTTATAATAATACACGAATTTCAGTGTATTTTCACCTTCTCACAATCATAATAACTCCGAATAATTTGTCCATAATCCTCCATACTCCGGGTTTAAAAATAATAGTAAAAGTAGTCAAACACACGAAAATCGATGGCTAAAAATATACCCTACTTTCATATTCCCATTGCATTGTGCAATTTCTCGACCTAACCAAAGATAGAAAATTCACACTCAAACACAGGAAATACAATACTTTACATAAAAGCAACTAGCAACTTGATTAAGGACTTAATTTAATAGGGTAGGCTAAGGTGTAAAGGTGTAACCAAACAAATTTTTATTGGTGGAAGAAATGAAAGAAATGGCTCAACAGGGTTTTCTAAGGGAATCATACTCTAAAAATGAGAGTAAGAAAAAGGGTTATACGAGGGTTAACTAACCGATGTGGTTAATTAATATCACAAACATATAAAGCTTTTTGGGTGTAATCCTAGAAATTTACCAATTTAGACAAGTCACTCCATCTAAATTCATAGTTCTTTTTATTGTGGTCTCGAATAGATATACCAAGCTAAGTTCTAAAGTCTACTACATCACCGGTACACTCATATTTTTGTGGAATTTAGGGTAAATCGAGGGAAAAGGAATAGGCTAAATCTCACAATGGAATCAATGGTTATGTGTGCGGGTTATGTAGCTAATAATTTCACAAAATTATGCTTGATTTTTTTTAAAATTTTGACCGTTTTTAAGCATTTTATTGTAAAAATCAAGGACAAGTAAGCATTTTAATTCTCCTCACCCCACTTGAGATATACAACGACCTCGTTGTATAAATAAAGCATTAAAGTACAGAAAATAAAGAATTAGAATGAGAAACTCCCCTGAGATTTGCTCGATATGATCTTCCATGTTGCGTTTGTGAGCAAGATTGCGTATTGGACAACCGTCTTGAGATTAATCAAGACTTCAACACTACGAGATTTCTAGATTATAAATACTCCACCAAAAGTCATTTGTTAAGCTCATCAAGGTCCTGTATAAGATTTAGAAAACATAATGCAATTCTATCTTCGACATTTGTATGGTTAGAAAACAAAAACAAACTGTACATGAGGTCAATACGTCATATCCAAAAACCTGGATACACCATATAGAGAAACTTGTAGAAAGTTTAAATACGAGTTAGATTTTCCAGATATGCCGTACCATGTGCATGAATACGCCGTATCCCAAATTTGGCAAAAAAGTTTAAAAAGTGCAGGAAAGTAAAGGATTGGATAATGTCCAGACATTCAATACGCCGTATGGTACGGAGCTGATACGTCGTATTGATGTCTGGGAAGACAGACTCGATAAAAGAAAATAAAACAACCGGGTTGTCTCCCAGAAAGCACTTTTGTTTACAACAAAGTCTTTAACTTAGACTTTTCTTTAGCTCTTCTTCACCACTCCATCTCGTGCACGCTAACATGTCCATGAGTGAGCCATTCTTCCATCTTTTCATCTCGAATATATTCCGGTCCCAGATTCAAGACTCCTTTGTAGAAAGTCTTGAGCTTTTGGTATGAGTGCGAGATTCCATTCAGCTTATCTTGTTCACTTACCTTCAGTAACGGTAGGATCTTGTTACACTGTGCATTAGTGAGGTATTTAAACCTTAGATGTGATTGCACCATTTGATAAGTCACCTCATCATTACCATTGTAAATGGTAATCATTCCTTCAAACCGTCTTGCTTTGACACCAATCTCTCGACAAAACAGTTTTCCAACTATCACATCACCCATGCCTTCATCGCGGTAAGCATCCATATCTTTTAACACTATAAAATTTGTCAAAACAGAGAAGTTTCCAACAAATATAGGTACATTCATAAAAGTCCTAAATACATTTTTCCTTTCATACTCTATCTTGTCTTTAATTATAGAACTATAAAAACTCTTTGACATCAAATTAATAGACAATAGAAGGAATAAATTAGCATGGATGAGTTTATAACCTATCATGCGTGAGAACTTTAAATTATAAGCACCATTGATATGGACCTTCCTACGATAGTCACAAGAACTAGGGTAATCCTTAATTCCATTAGTCATCATATCATTATCACTCCTAGTTTTGACTATATCCTTAGTGGGTGCATAAATTACCTCACCTTCCTCAATGATGGGTCCTAAATCCTCGACTTGATTCTGCCTAAGTTCTAATGGTTTGTTTAGATCGTTTAGTTCGATAAAGTCCTCGAAATCAGGGTCTCGTGATCTATTTACCATCAACGCTTCGCCCATTAGCCTAGACTCCAAATCAAGTTTCATCCTTTTTCTTAAGCTTAACACATAGACCCTCCTAATTATGTTACTAGTAGGCTTATCAATTTGAATCATAATTTTATCACTCCCTACTCTCAATGCCATCTTTCTTTTAAACACATCAATTTTAGCATGAGCGGTAGATAAGAACGATCTCCAAGGATCAATGGGGTCTTTACATCCTCGGGCATATCTAGGACAAAAAAGTCTACATGAAAGGTAAATTTATCTATTCCTACTAATACATTTTCTGCAATTCCTTTGGGACGTTTCACGGTTCTATCGGTCAATTCAACAATTAACTGGGTAGGAGCTAAATCACCTAACCCTAGAGTGGTATAAGTAGAGAAAGGCATCACGCTAACACTAGCTCCTATGTCAGATAAGGCTTTATTAAAACACATATCATTAATAAAACAAGGTAAAGTGAAACTCCCTGGGTCTTTCTCTTTTTGAGGTAGATTATCTTTAAGAATCGATGACTCATAAGAGTAGACATCCAAGTTTTTCAATTCTTCGGATCTCTCCTCTTCATTCCAGCAATCATCATACAAACGACTTGGAAAGGGAATCGCCATTCATTTTTGCTAGAAAAGTAACCGTCTGTCTTGTGGGCCTGATACGGCGTGTCGGATGTTATCGATACGGCGTATCGGTCTTGTATCAGCTTCAACAGTAGTCGAAATTGACTTGACATGATCCCACTGGTTAGTTTCAGTTGAGCTAGGTAATCTTCCGATCCCCTTTCCTGTAACACCTTGCTCATTTGCCCGATTTGAATCTCCAATGCCTTGATCGAGGCTCCTTGATTTCTGATAGCCAAATCTGTGGCTGCTCGTATTTCCTTGATCAAGTTGGAGTTTTATTCATGTCTCTTAGCTGATTTTGCCATGAATTTGCTCAAGGAATCTTCCAACGATTGCCTTCGCTCTTGATACGAAGGGTTGTTATTGTTCCTTTGGTAGTATCATGGAGTTGCTGCTGTTGGGATTTAACATACTAGGTAACCAGTTTAGCTACGAGTACGCAACGGAATGAATCTAGTTTTGACACAAAGACTAACACTTAATAAAGTAAATAATTATAACCTTAAAAGTAAATAATTACTTACCTCTTGATCTTGATCTTGATCCTGAAACAAGTTAAGCACTTAAATTACTGCCTCTATGGTTGCTCACACAAACACGTCAACCGATTATGAGTTAATAGCTAGTCTACCTTCACGAACCAAACACCACGTGTCTTGAATCAATTACCAAACACACCCTGTGAGCTTCTTGTAATAAAAAACTAATAAAACCGAATAAACCCTAATTCGGTTAGGGTTTAACCGAAAACCAAACACACCCTAATTCGGTTAGGGTTTTGAGAACCGAAAACCGAATAAACCCTAATTGGGTTTATGCCTTTGTTAAGCTAGGAGAGACACCAATCAAGCACCAAGTGAGAATGAGTGAAACCGAAAACCCTAGAGGGTTTCAGATCGAGTTTGGTGGAGGGAAGGGGAAAACCAAAAACCCTAACAAGGGTGAATCAGTTTACCGATTTAGGAGAGAGAAAGAGAAACCAAAACAAGTTTAGGGTTTTAGGGATTTTATTGAGTGAATTCAATGAAGAATGAGGTTAAGGGTATGTGTTTATATAGGCACATAACCCTACCCTAATTCTTGTAGGACAAGGAAACCAAAGTTTCCTTTTCCCCCATTTCTCTTAGCCCAAAACCGAACCAAACACCCCTTTTGAGCCCTTGTGGAAGTCGGCTACAATAGACCACCCCCCGGGTTCAGGTTTTGTTCGTTTTAGTCCCTTAGGTTTATATTTTAAATATTCGTTATACTTTATTAAACAATTAACAGTAAATAACAATTATTTAAATATTATCGTGAAGTAAAACATACTTTATGTGTTTAACGCGTGTGCCCCCAATAGGCTCACGTATTTCTAATGTATAACTTGCAAAACCGACTACCATATTCCAACAGCTCCTACTTGGGAGTTAGAGTAGCGGGATACAGATATACTGATAATTGGTAACGTCTAGCAAACACACACAATTACCTTTAAATTAGAAATACTTGAGATAATAGTTTCAAGAACAATCTCAGCTTATTAATGGTTAGTTTATTTCTTGCTTTAATCATCATCCCTTTGTTCTAGATGCTGTTAAACCATGGATATGGATCCTAACTCATTCCATATAGTTTAACATTATGTTTCTCGTTATAGAAATAATTTAGATTTACCAAATGTAATAAAGAATCATCTTGTATTACCCTTTGGGCACGACCATGCAATTATCTGATTAATTTTGGAGAGGGCCCATGGTTTCATACTACACATATCAAGTGGAGGAACAAATTCTTTGTTGACTACAAGTGTTATGGATGCTGCTTCACATCACTTCCAAGAATAGCCTTTATGACTACCTTATTCAGGATAATGTTTGACTTAGACTTAAAAAGTGATATCCACACATGCAAAACTTGCTTGCATCTCAAGTCTAAGGACGAATTTTAAACCATTTTTGACATTTACTTATGACGAGGATCCAAAAGTAGATATTCGAAGGTGGGGTATCCAATATGCATCCCTTGTGAATACACATGAGTTTGGCGGGAACAATCCATATATTCAAAGAATATAACCAACTCTCACATTTGCCGTACATAACAATACTCCCATATTGTTAACCGATAATGAACATATTTAGAATGATAAATCATTCAAGGATTTAAACATGCAAATATAGAATAATAGTTATTATATGAATGAAAAACAAACACCAAGTATCTTTTATTCACCAGAAAGTAAGATATGTCTTACAATTCCGAATTATCTAAATACTAATAAACACAAATTTACATGAGACTACTAGCTGGTATCATTCCTATTTTCTCTGTCAATTCAGAATGTTTAGGAAATGCTAAAGCCTTTGTAAAAGGGTCAGATAAGTTGTCATATGCGTTAACTTTTTCTATCCTGACATCACCTATTTCTATGGTTTATCGAAGATAGTGAACTTTTACGTGAAAATGTCTTGCACCTTTAGTGACTCCATGATCTTTCTCTATTGCTATGGCTCTAGTATTATCACAATACATTTTTATGGGTTCTTCAATTGTGGGAAGAACACCAAGCCCAGTCGAATCCATATAGCCTCTTTTGATGCATCAAAAGCAGTGATATATTTAACATCTGTAGATGAGGTTGCAAAGATACTTTGCTTTGTGCTTTTCCAGTCAACAACACATCTATTTAAAATGAATACATATCCAGTCTGAGACTTTATATCATCAGCATCCGTCAGATATCCAGCGACAGTGTAGCAAGAAACCCCGAGCTCTCATTTTGTATCACCTTTGTAAACAAGAAACATATCTTTAGTATTGCGAAGATACTTCAGAATGTTCTTAACATCAGTCTAGTGAGCATCACCTAGATTCTGTTGAATCGAATTGTTATGTTCTGAGCGAACGCAACATCAGGACGAGTACATCTCACAACATACATAATTGATCCAACAGCCGAAGTGTATGGGTATTTTGCATGCGCTGAATTTTAGCAGGTGTTAAAGCACCTTTAGATTTACTAAATTTGAGCTTTTCTTGCATTGGGATAGTGCCACATTTGGAATTCTCCATATAAAATCTTTTCAAGATTGTATCAATGTAAGCGCTTTGACATAAACCAATTAATTGCTTCGATCTATCTCGGTAGATCTTGATTCCAAGAATATATGTTGCTTTACCTAGATCTTTCATAGAAAAAAATCTTCCAAGGTAGGATTTTACATCTTGTAACACTAGAATATTGTTTCCCGTGATCAATATGTCATCGACATACAAGATTAGGAAAGTGACATAACTCCCACTAGCTTTTACATATACACATGGCTCATCATGATTTTGAATGAATCTAAATTTCTTAATTTCATCATTAAATCATTTATTCCATTGCCTAGATGCTTGCTTAAGTCCATGAATGGAATGCTTGAGCTTGCATACTAGGCAGATTTGATATCCATTTGCCAAATCTCATAGTTATAAAACACAGATATTGTTAGAAACACGAAAAGTATCGGTCACTTCCAATAATAATTAGTCAAAGCCCGTAGTTTGTCCAATGTAATGTTAATAATCTAATCGGGCCAAAAGGCCTATGGAAAGCCCACAATCTAACCATAGGCCGGCCATATGGTAGTATAAATACCTCTCCATGCCTTGGAGAAGGTGGTTGGTTGTGTCTCATTTTCACATAGTTTATACATTTTTCTCTCTTTTACTTTCTCTCACTAGAAATACATCCTTCCTACTTTCTCTCTCTACTTCTTGCTTGATCTTAAAGATTACTTGTATTCTACAATTGGTATCAAGAGCCATAGAGTGATTTGTTTAGTTCTTGTGTTTGTGGTTTTTGGTTCATTTTTTAAGTTTAAACAGTACGTTTTGTTTGTTCTTTCTTTGTTTTCAAAGCTTTTGAGTACACTAAAGGATCATTTACTTAGGTAAAGTTGATCTAGTATCTTTGGATATAGGTGCATTTACTTTAGATCAATGAAAAACATCATCTTTTTTTACAACTTTAGTTTTCGAAAACCTTAGAAAGTACAAATCTTGATTTTGAAATTTTTGGCTTAAAAACCATAAAGTTTGCATTTTTAAGGTGCCTATAGGTTTAGTAATACTAGTTGTACAAGAAAATTTAGGAAAAAACAATCAAAAGTTAGTCTTTTTGTGTTTTAGAGATTTTGTGTTTCGTCACCAAATTAGCAGTTGATAGGATTCGCAGTTGGCAGGATTTGCAGTTGGTAGGATTAGCAGTTCACCGAATTAGCAGTTCTAGTTTCAACCGAATTACCAGTTCAAGTGTCAACCGAATTAGCAGTTCAAGTGTCAACCAAATTAGTAGTTCAAGTGTCAATTGAATTAGCAGTTTTCCTTTGGCAACCGAATTAGTAGTTTCCCTTTGGCAACCGAATTGGCAGTTCATTTGGCAACCGAATTAGCAGTTCAACCGAATTAGTAGTTCAAGTGTCAACCAAATTAGAAGTTTAACCGAATTAGAAGTTCACCAAATTAACAGTTCACCGAATTAGCAGTTCAAGTGTCAACTAAATTAGCAGTTCACCAAATTAGCAGAACCGGATTAGCAATTTTCTTTGGCAAACTAATTCGCAGTTTTCTTTGGCAATCTAATTCGTAGTTTTCCTTTGGCATCCTAATTTGCAACTTCTTTTGAACACCGAATGTTATCCCAATCCCACATTAATATGATTGAATTCCCTAACTTGTTTAAGTTTAGTTATATTAGATAAATCTAACACAACTAAAGTAGAAACTATGGTTTAAATGTATTAAAGATTTGCGTAATCTAATCTTGAATATAATAAAATTCTTAACAGAAATCGAAACACAAGATCACAAAACAATAAACAATTAAAGCACTAATATTATTAAAAATAAAACTAATACACTCTAGTAATTAAGTTACAAAACCTTGAAGCAATAAAAAACACTTATCAAATCGTAACAACATTATTAAACTCAATACCCTAGGACCTCTTTTTATACACCAAGGGAGTTCCTAGTCGATTTTACAATATATTCCTCAAGACTTAAAATATTCTTTATGATCTATTCCATAAATAACAATACTATCATGTAAGTAATCTTGATCTCTAAACGATCTTTATCCTTTCTTCTGTCTTTATCCTTTCTCTGACAGTAGAAACTCTTTCAGTAGTCTTAATCTTTGAGCAGTAGTAACTTATACACCAGCAACATTAACTAAGCACAAGCAATAGTAACTACTTAGAATATTTTCTTCAATCTTCACCAACAGTACTAACTTTACACTTGCAACACTAACTTTATACTATACAGTCTAATATAAACTGAACAGTATTACTGTGAACTACAGTACTAACTTTATACTAGCACAACACTAATTCTTACATATTTTTCATTAAAGTTAAAAAACAACACTAACTTTTAGCTTAGCAGCATAACACAAACCTGAGCAGCATAACTCTAAGATCATAAAGACGATCTTTTAATTCCAACAAACCTCCCTAAAACTGGAGTATTCTTCTGCAAATCTTCAAGTTTCTCATTAAAAACTTCCAATAATCACAGGAGGATGATTCCAAACACTTCATTGAATTTTTAATGCTGTTTAGAAAGAATGTTAAGGAAGTTGATATGCCATTTCATTTAAATAATCAACCTGAAGCTTCTTGTTCAACATATCTGTAATTGTAGATGGTGTAAGGGGATATCTCTTCTCTACCAACATATGAATGTACACATGTTGCATCCTCAATGAATGAACTCCATAGGAATCATATAACTTCCAATCCAACACTTTGTAATCATCTTGATTCTTCCATACTTGATCTTCAACATGTGGTTTAAACATTGTCTTCAAATCTCCATATAAAATTAAATCTAAGTCCTTTTTACTGTCTTGCTTAACCATATTTAGCTTTTAACCAGCTTGGTAAAAAATCTACTAAGTCTTCCCTGCTAAAACTTTTTAAGGCATTTGACTAAAGACTCTATACATATTTTTTTTTTTTGTGACTTTCTATCACTTTTATTATATTATAATAGCTTTTCTTTAGCCTTCTTTGTAGATCTTCCATTCAACAATAGTTGGAACCTAGTAGCTTAAAAGGTAACAACATCAATTGCTACCTATTCTTCATCTGGAATGACTTCTATTAGACTTTGAACTTTCTTCTTCTTCTTCTTCAGCTTGTAGCTTGAAGGCAAGTTCTTCATCAAGCCTCATTTGTTCAAGCCTCTTCATAGGCTTCACTTGTTCCACCACAGGCTCTTCAATCATAATCCCTTTGCCTTTGTCCTATGGAGGTTTTGGTATATGTATTATTGTTGTAGGTGTTGTTATAGTTATACCCTCCTTTGATTCTTGTATCACAACCTTATCAGCCTTGGGTTTTGTACTCTTCAACTCTGCTAGTGCTTGAGCCAAAGTAATTTTAACATCAGTTATTATAGCAGAACTAGATGGAATTATACTGGCAGCTTCAATCACATCAACTACTTCCTCAACAACATTTCCACTTTTCTTTGCAACAAATACTTCCTCACAAGCTAAAGCATCCACATCAAATATCTCATTATCATCATTAACTAGGGTAATGTCTTCATCAGCATCAATATCATGAATCCCAACTGATAATCAGCTTCAACTTTAGCCTGAACATCATCCCAAGCTATGTTGGCTTCTTCAATTTGTTGAGCTTTTTCTCTGGCAAGCCTTTCTTCTTCTTCTTCTTCAGCTTGTAGCTTGAAGGCAAGTTCTTCATCAAGCCTTATTTGTTCAAGCCTCTTCATAGGCTTCACTTATTCCACCACAAGCTCTTCAATCATAATCCCTTTACCTTTGTCCTATAGAGGTTTTGGTACATGTATTATTGTTATAGGTGTTGTTATAGTTATACCATCCTCTGATTCTTGTATCATAACCTTATCAGCCTTGGGTTTTGTACTCTTCAACTCTGCTAGTGCTTGAGCCAAAGTAATTTCAACATCAGTTATTGTAGCAGAACTAGCTAGAATTATACTGGCAGCTTCAATCACATCAACTACTTCCTCAACAACATTTCCACTTTTCTTTGCAACAAATACTTCCTTACAAGCTAAAGCATCCACATCAAATATCTCATTATCATCATTAACTAGGGTAATGTCTTCATCAGCATCAATATCATGAATCCCAACTGATAATCAGCTTCAACTTTAGCCTGAACATCACCCCAAGCTATGTTGGCTTCTTCAATTTGTTGAGCTTTTTCTCTGGCAAGCCTTTCATTAGCTTATAGCTTGAAGGCAAGTTCTTCATCAAGTCTCATTTGTTCAAGCCTCTTCATAGGCTTCACTTGTTTCACCATAGGCTCTTCAATCATGATCCCTTTGCCTTTGTCATGTGGAGGTTTTGGTACATGTATTATTGTTATAGGTGTTGTTGTAGCTGTACCATGCTCTGGTTCTTGTATCACAACCTTATCAGCCTTGGGTTTTGCACTCTTCAACTCTGCCAGTACTTGAGCCAAAGTAATTTGAACATCAGTTATTATAGTAGCACTAACTGGAATTGTACTGGCAGCATCAATCATATCAACTACTTCCTCAACAACATTTTCACTTTGCTCTGCAACAAATACTTCCTCACCAGCTAAGGCATCCACATCAAATATCTCATTATCATCATTAACTAGGGTAATGTCTTTATCAGCATCAATATCATGAATCCTCCTCCCCTGTTCGGATACATCCTCACCTAAATCTTCTTCATCTCTAGAGGATTCTACCCTAGCACTCAAACCAACTTTATAAAGTCTTTTCAGCTTATGAGTTCTTGATCTATCCTTCTTTTCAAGCTTATTGACCCTCCTTTTCAAACTTGCAATCTCATTAGCTTAAGTGGTCTTTGTAGTCTCCAAATCAAGAACCCTTTGTTGTAAATTGGTATATAGTTCCATCAATTCATTAAGTTTTGGACTATCCTCACCACTTTAAAGTGTGTTACCTCTTGCGAGCAACAAATCATTAGAAAGTTTAGATACATTCTCAAACCTAGTTTGAGCAATTGTATCCCCTATGGTTTCTTGGCGCTAGGGACCACCACCTGAAGTAGTTCCTTGGGAACCAACTTCATTAGGTGTTTCCTTGGATCGAGTCTTAATGATGTTACCACTGTCCTACTCTGCTTCTAAGCTAGAAGCAGTAGTGGCAGCCCTCACCAAACTGTCATCCAACTCCTTATAGACAGCCTCATCTGCAACATTATCACTAGGAATACTAGACTGGGGTACCTGAGTGTCCTTTCTCTTAGGCTTCCTAGGTTTTTGAGTCTTTTAAGGTTGAGATGTGGATGGTTAAATAAAAGTGGTTGTGTGTTGGGGATCAGTTTGCATTGCTGAACCTTTACCCATTTCTTGTTGGTTTTGTACCACCATTGTTGGAAATAAAGGAGTTACTCTTCCAGAAAAACCTTTCCCTACCATTCTTATGTTTCCAAAAATCTTTTTAGTGTGAGAGGGTGTAACATAAATCCTATTATGATTTGACATCCCTTCTAGTTGCTTATCTAAAAAGACTTGTACAAACCTTGGATACATCAAAAATTTGCCTACATTATCCAAGTTCTTCAGCATAATTTCAAAAATAAACTTTGAAAAGTTGAACTTCTGGTTTATAGCTAAGCAGATAATTGCAGAAGCCATAGTGCTACTAAATTCATTCCATGTAGTTGTTTTTAGACTTAAGCATTGTAAAACAGTATGAATAAGGAATTTCCATTGTGAGGAGAAGAATGCTTTATAGAAAGTGAGTTTTTGTGAAACCTGCTCATACCTAATTAATGCAAGTTGTTCAAAGATGGTAGCATTGGGTAGACCATCAACACCTTCAGCATCTTTTAGTTGAAGATCTCTTCTCACAGTTAATTCAGTTATGATTATCTTCTTCCCATCCACTAAGGCTTGTAATTGTAGTTCCCCATTGACTGTTTTTGCCTTGATAGTAGTGTGACAACCGGCTTGAGCAGGTTGGTCAAATCGTAGTGTTGATCTAAATATCTGTTCTATATGTATAGGTTATGTGTTATACGTGTTTATATGTGTTTGTGTAGGATATGCGAGATTGGATAATCAATCTATTGAGCGTGATCGTCTCATTGGGATTGGATTTTGTGGAATTCATTTCGTTCACTTTTGGTGACAAGGAAATGATTTTGGTGATTCATTCACCATACTTTCAAAATAAACTTTGTTTTAGAAACAAGAGGGTGGATTCTGGCGATTACACTAGTAGTTATTTAGCATTTACTAGCTCGTTAATTAATGATGTTTAATGTAATCGAGCCGACACGGGGAGGGTGGAAAGGGCGAGCTGAAAAGCCCATCACAGGCCCATATGGCCGGTCCCTTAGAGGTTCAATATAACCCTTCCACTTGTCTAGGTTTTTAGACTATGTGATGATCTCTGTAAACACAAAACCATATCCTCTTGTAAGTTTATTCATCCTACATTATTTATTTTCTTTCCTTTTTCTCTTGATCTTTAAACCTCAATTTTTCTAGTGATATGAACATTAATTGGAACCCCAATTTGTATCAAGATCCTAAGATGGTAAGAGTTTGATCGTTATAGTTTTTAATTTAAGAAAGAAAAATGTTCACGGGTACTATTCATGACACTGTTCACGATACTGTTCATCGGGTACTATTCATCGCAAAAAAAAATTCCAGCTTATTTTTTATACAAACTTTCGGCTGGTTTTTTTTAAAAAAAAAATTTCGTGTTTATATAAAAAAAGGAACGGCTGATCGATTGAATTTTTTAAAAAATAAAAATAATAAAATAGACAAGGGATTCGGCAAATTTTTAATTAAGAAAAGGTGATGAGAAGGATGAGAATATATATTTTTTGTGTAAGTAAGAGTACTTGTTTCCTAAAATCAAGGGATTTGATTTTATCTTTGGCGGTTAATTTTGGGAAGTAAATATTTGGTTTCTAAATTCAAGGTATATAATCTTCTAAATTTTAGAAATTATATTCTTGTTCTTTTTTTTCCTTCTACGTGAGAAAAATCTCTTAGATTTATTTCAAATTAAAGTAATTATTGTTTTACCGTTATCTTATGATATTGTAAAACCCGAGAAAGATACGATTCTTTTCTTGGTTTTAATCAAAGATTTGTAAAAGCCCTTAAACACTAATTGATTTCAATCAAAATACAAACAACCACATCAAGGATTTCCGTTCATCATATCTCTTACAGATGGCAACAACTGATAACGAATCAAGACCCACACGCAACAGTGCTACATTCATGGCCAATCTGATGCAGACTGGTCCATCTATTGGACAGGGCACCAGTAATGATATTGACTTTCATTCAGAGGTACAAACTTATGATAATCACTTCTTTGATAATATGCATCTTCAGGTATCACAAGAGATACACGGGGGAGAACAACTAGACTCCGATGTTGATTCGGTTATTGATGATCATGATAACACTATTCCATATCATCATACAATTAAACACTGGAAGTGACAGTGTTCAACTGATGTAACTTCTATCATACCTAGTGGAATATCTGTGATTACTATTCTAGATGATTTGAGGTCACAACTTGCGGGCCACATTAAGACCAATGAGGAACAAAGCTTTGCTAATGATTCCTTAAAAGCTGAGCTTGAGAGATACAAAACACAGGTTCAAAATCTAGAACAAAGTAAGGTTAAAAAGGATTTAGAACAACTGGTTTTTGAACGTAACAAATGAAATGCTGACCTTGAAGAACAACTTGTGTCTTTAAAACAATAACTTTGTGAAATAGAAAAACGTTGTTCTTTCATTAAAACGAAATATCAGGAACTCGAGCTTAAATTTCAAAAGTATAAAGAATGTTTTGAAAATCTACAGATTTGTAATAATTCTGGCTCACCTGAACTTAATGTATTTTTTGAAATCAACAAGTTGAAAGATCATCTTCAAGGGAAAGATGAGTTAATCAGGAAGTTAAAGGCTCAAATCGGTAACATAAAAGAAGTTATTGCCGAATCCAACCTGAGTACTCTAGAATTTCAAGCCCTAGAAACTAAAAATACTCAATTAAAAGAAGAACTCACTGCTGTTAGGATTAAGAATGCTAGCCTTAGGGATGAAAATGTGTCCATTAAGAAGCGTTATCAATATTTGTATCGGTCTAAAGCAGAAAGTAATAGTAATGTGAGTAGTAGAGCAACTGTCCCTGAGAAACCCAAAGTACTTGCTCATGGCTTATATGCCATGATGCCCAAGTATATCCCTCCTCAGAAAAGAAACAATAGGGAAGCCAATACTCATTTACCTAGAAAAGAGACAGTATCTTTAGTTAAACAGACTAACGTGTATGTAAATCTGTCTATAGGAATAAAACCTGTCACTGAAGCTAGCAAGTCAAAATCTAAGTGCGAGATGAAGACCCATAGGAATTTGCCAGCTAGGAGTGAGAACATGAAGAGAGTAGAAAATCCCCTTAGGAGTTTGAATAAAAGGAATCGTGTTGATTCTAGTTTGAGAGTTAAACGTACTAGATGTAATTCGAAGTCTGTTTCTGTTTGTAACATATGTAATGAATGTTTGGTTTTTGGTAATCATAATAAGTGTGGTGTTAAAAATTTGAATTATGTGAATGCTAAAAAATCCAAGGTCAATAATGATGCGACTATGAAGCAAGTTTGGAAAGCTACTAGCAAAATATTTGCTAGTGTTGGTTCTAAGTGGAGGCCCACAGGAAGAAAATTTACTTTAGGTGATACGTGCCCTTTAACTAGGATCACTAAACCTGAAGTAGTGCATTTAGAAAAATCAGGAAGCGTTAGTACTAGTGAACCTGCTAATAATGTCATTGTAACACCAAGGTTCTCTAAGAAGCCTCTCACTAGTTACAAACATAAAGATAGCAAACTAAAGGACACTTCCATTGGTAGTCCCCCTGGTATGTGCTTAATTACACATACCTTTGACCTTTAAAAACGAGCTAAAATATCCAAAAACGGACTTAAAATGCCAAATATATGCTGAAATTTAGATTCATATGATGTACGGTTTGCAAAGAAAGACAAGTTAAACCCCTTTAAGGACAATATCTTTAAATCAACACTATACATATTGTTCTTTCTAGGAACTCTAAGTAAAATTTGACTTTCATCAATTAACTTAAAGTTTGGAGATAAAACAATACATTTAGTGTCATTAAAAAGAACACTATTCTTTTTATCACACATTTGTGAGACACTAAAGAGATTAAACTTTAACTCTCTCACAAAATACACATTTTCAAAATATAGATTACCAGTTTTAATGGTACCTTTTCCTGTGATTTTCCCTCTTTTAGGGTTCCCTCCTAAAGCAACATATCCTCCATCTATCTCTTCATAGTCTGTAAGATAGGACATGTTCCATGTCATGTGCCTTGAGCATCCACTCTTCAATACTCCTTTATCCTTAAATCCATTTGTGGAATTTGCCCCGCACATCAGATAGAAAATTAGTTTTCTTTGGGGACCACAAGGAGCCATCAACACCACTGGATCTACCTTGTGCATCAATATAATCAAACCTTTTTAGGATGGTTGATGCACTGTTGTGTTTAGAAACATGGTCTAAAACTTTAGTCTTTGGTTTCTAAACCTAACAAGATGAGGCCTTCACAACATTAACATTATTTCCCTAAACAACAATTAACTACTGCTTTTGGCCTAGCAGTATTAACTACTGTTTTTGGCCTAGCAGCATTAACATTTTTATCCTTAACAGTATTAACCCTCTGATTAAAATTACTGTTTTTAAATGCTGTATTCTTGTGAATGGGCCTCTTAATAGTTGAATGTGGCCTTTTAGAATGATATGACATTGGTCTAGCAGCATTCACTGTTGTTTTTGTGTGAGTAGTATTCACTTGTCTTGCAGTATTAACTGATAATGCTGTTTTTGAAGTATTTTGTCTAGCAGTATTAATTGATACTAAGCCAGACTTCATTAGTACTGCTCTTGGAACCATGTTCTTTTTAGCACCAGAGTGAGTCTTTTTAGCAAAAATTTAATGATTCACCATTTGAACATATTCCAATAGGGTAATGACAATCAACTTGCAAATGATCAAAGCTTCGACATACATAACAAGCTTTATTAAACATTTCAAAATTACTTCTTAGTTTTTGAGACATCATATTGTTCCAGTTTCTTTGATTGCCTTTAGGAATGTGAGTGTTTTACCTAAGTTGCTCAACCTGTTTGCAGTGTTCCCCTACTGATTTCCTTAGGTTTAACAAACTTTATCTTAGAAAAACTAGGCTTAACTTTTTTCTTTTCAACTTTAGGTTGAGTCACATTCTCTTTCCTTATTAGTCTGACAACAAATCCATTCTTCAATAAGTAGGCTTCATCATTTCTTCCTAACTATTCTCATGACAACTTCTTATCAGATATTCTATATTCACTACAGGCTTATTAACAAACTCATCTAAACCAGTAAAAGACAAGTCAGGTGTTGAAGGCATGAAGTTTCCTATGTAGGGAGGTGGAACTGCATTATAGCCTAAGCTTTTCTTGCAGTTGTCAACAATCTGACTCTCTATGCGTTTGTTTAAAATTTCAGATGCATTTTAAATTTATCTACATTAAATTGAATGCTATCTTATTCTTTTTGAAGTTTTTCAAGCTTCTTCCTAAGCTCACTAATAGTTATTTCTCCTACTTGAATATCCTATTTTAAGCCATTAATTTTTTCTACATAAACAGACTCATTCTTTTAATAAAATTCAAGTTTTTCTTCTACTGATTTCTATAACCTATTTTAGACCTAACACCATTAACTAGATTTTATCTAAATCTCTCTCTTATCTGATCATTTAAGATTTATGTAATTTAACAGTTTTCCATACAAGATTTTAAACAATTTAAATCATTGGATACCTCTAAGTCAGAACTTGGATATAATGATAAGCCACAAGTGCATAATTAGTCCCTGTCCTCTTCCTGATCACCTCTTTTACATAACCCCAAGACTATCATATGACACCAAAGCTAAGAATGTAGATGTTTCCACAGCACACTCCTACTTGACTTCTTCTTGTTGTCTGAATTTCCTTGGAGCTCTGCACTCCTTAGCAAAATGTCCCCTCATGTGGCAGTTGTACACTCCATTTTAGACTGTCAAAGCCAATAGTTCTCATTGAGCTATTGTCTTTAAGGCCTTTCTCCTTCTATATTCTTCAGAAGAACTTCTAGCCCTCACTAGTCAACATGGCCATTTAACATCTCAAATCCATTTCTTCAATGTCATCTGGATGAATTTGTTGTAAGTCCTCAGTAACAAGTTGAGGACTATTTGGTTGACTAGCCAAGAATGCATAAATAACAACATCACTCAAGTTATCAACATTTGAAGAGTTAGCAGTATTAATTTGAGTGCTAGCAGTAGTAACTCCATGAGCAACATTAACTGCTTCATTAGAGCTGCTAGTGTTCTTATTAGAAGAGGAACACAAAAGCCATGTCTTGTGCTTGAACTTTAGTAGAAGATCCTTTAACTTCTGGTTCATACACCTTCGAGGGTTTGTTGAAGAGATCATCCAGCTCAATGTATCCAAATCAGCTTTATTTCTCTCTACACCAACAACACGTGTGTCCAATAAGGTACAAACTTCTTAATAACTTTTGATTAACATCTTCTTGTAAAAGCTTTTCACACACAAAAGCTACCAACGACACCAAAGATTTGAAATCCTAATCAAAAAGTTTGATCAAGCATCTATGAGCTTAGAGTATGAAGTTTTCCACTACTAGCTTTAAGAGATTTCCTTTGATCTTCTTTGTAGCTTTATTCCTCACAAAATTCTCTTTTCAATAGCTTCTAGCAACAGCTTAGCATCCTTTATAGAGTTAAACTTTAACTGATGTTCATTGGGAATGCCCATCATTAAAGTACTTCTAGCCTTCACTTCTAATCTTTTCTAAGCCTTATCTTCAGCAGATGTAATAGGCATTAATGTTGTAACACCTTACACAACTTGTGTTTTTGGAAAAGTTGCACCATTCTCTATGACCTCACACATTGCATAGTTTATCATCTAGATGTATTATTCAATCCTTCAACCCTCTATAACTCAAACCACTCGTTTGCATGGGAACTGAGATGCAGCCAATATGTGTGCCGAATCTTGATCATATCTTCTAGCATCCCGTTTAAGCCCCAAACCTGCCCCATAACCCGATAAGCATGCCCCGCCCCCATCCTAATTAGTTTAGGTTTCGGGTTTCCCCATCGGGTTTGGGTTTTTTTGCCATCCCTAGATGTAAGTGCTCCCCCTTGGTGTATAATCCCCCTAGCTTGGGGCACCAAGTAATCGAGCTATGGATGTGTTGCTACAAAACAAAGTTAGTAGGCAAGCAAATATAAATATATATATATATGACAATCACAAATGCACACATATATATTTTACACAATGAATATCCATCGTTAACACAACAAATAATGTTAAATCCATTATAAGGGATAAAACATAAAATTTGGCATTAAAGCCATTACATGATAAGCTTAAACTTAGAAAATTAAAGAAAACAGTTAAAAATCCTAAATCTTAGGATAGAAAACATTTTCCCATATAATTTAAGGGGTGAGGTAAGATGGTTATGCGGCTAATGTGGAAAGTAAGGTGGGTGTGATGGAGAGCCGAGGTGGTGTCGAATGTATGAGAACATGTAGTTGACACGGTTTCGGAGCATTTGGATTTCATGCCTTGTGGTGCTAAAACATTGACAAAACATGTTATGGAGGTGAGGTATGTCATTTGGATGAACAAAATCCAAGATGTTTAGAGGATTAGGAAAATCTTGATTTCTAAGATTTAGTGGTTGATGGTGAATGTTTTCAAGTGGAGGTGCATTGTTGTGGAGGAGAGGTGTGTTGTTGTTAATGTTAACAAACAAAGGTTGGGTTGATGGTAATGGTTCAAATCCGGGTGGTGGATTTGGAAAACCGAGAGGTGGTCGAGAGACACGTGGTGGTGGAGATGGATTAGAAGGGCCCGATGGCCAATTATCCATGGTTTGAGCATAGGGATCATTTGGTGACATTTGAGGTGGAGGAAGTTCTTGAGGTTCTAGTTTTATCAGAATAACAAAACAAAGTTTAAGCGGAGGTGCAACGTGAGTTAGTGTAGGAGACTCACTTGGTGATGATGAAGAGGTGTAGTGTGTGCTTTTGCTAGAGATGGATTTTGATGGAGCTTGAGGTGGTGAAAGGGATTTCTTTCTAGGAGGAGGTGAAGGAGTTCTCTCATTTGGTTGTTCCTCACTTGAGGATGTGAGATTGACATAGTTTGGATACTTGACACTCATTCTTGCGGTTTTTCTTTTGAAGTTTGGTGAATTTGTTTTGGATGAACTAGTCATAGTGATGAACTAGTAAGGTTGTATATGAGGAATGTGGAGAAAATGTGAAGAAAATGGTGTTTGAGGATGATGATTATAAGGAGAAAGTGGTGATATGAATTGTATAATGGTTCTTGGATTATATGGAGAACATGTTATATCCTAAGGTTTAAGATCCCACATAGTATCATATAGCATGGTTATAAAAGAAAGTAGAAAAAGTTAAAAATCAAGAAAATTCGAATTTTAGCGCCTGGCCTGAGTGAGCCACGGATCCACCAAAACAACATACGGATCTACCATATGGTGGATCCGTGGGTCGCAGCTTTCAACAAAAACGACCAGAACATCAATTTACACCCAAAACACAAAACATATTTTCATGCAAACATTATTATCGACTACCAATAACATTAACATGATAAAATATCCATAAAGCATAGCATATCAAAGTGATTGATTCAGATTCAAGCATGCAGATATAAGTAAACAAGTCAATAATTTAGAGATACGATAATTATACATCTAAATTGTTCCATAAACAAATCTTCCTTCACCGACATCCCTTCTTCAACAACCTTGCAAAGTTGTGCAACGCTCGACCCAAGTTTTTAAACATCCCTCTTGTCTCCCTTTGCTCCTTGGACATGTTAGGATCGTCCTTAAGAGCTCTACTATATGACCTAGGGGAAAGTTTGGTGCTAGGCAATTCTCCATTATCAGAGGGTGGTGACTCGGTTGAGGACGAGGTGCTCAATTGAGTCCGTTTAGATTTTCCTACATTCCTAGTTCTTTTGGGTGGAGGCTTCTTGGGTTGTTTTGCCTTAAGTGAGGACATTTTCCTAGGGACAAGTTTGTAACGTTCATCAAATGAGCCTTGTGCCATGTTTGCTTTAAGGTTCTTAAAGAGACGAGTTAAGATCATGCCATATGGTAGAACTTTGTCTCGTCTATCCCTAAAGAAATACATCCTCCTAATGATGAAGTAGGCAAGGTTGAAGGGTTGTCTATTTTCTAGGCAATACAACATCAAAGCAATAACTGCTTGAGTGTGGTCTCTATTTCCTATGGCGGAATAGACGTTTTCCCTAATGACTAGTTCACAAGGCCTAAGGTGATCAAAGAGCTCATTTGTTTCGATTTGGTTTGGCAATTTGTGGATGGTGTTTCCCTCTTTGTCTATCTTTTCATGAACGGTTCTTCTATGGATTAGGTTTCGGATATCATCAAGAGCAGGAAGACGTGAGTTGTAAGGTTCAATTTGCTCTAGGGTTTTCTCAAGTTCATCAAGACCCCATGCATCGGAGTAGATACAAATGCCTTGATCAGGGAGATGAGTAAGCTCAGCAAATTGAGCAAGGGAGAGGTTGGAATGATGATTGTTAATAACGAATTGGATTGAGAAATGGTTGTTGGAGTCTCTTTTGTAACAACCCGAGTTTCACGACGCGTATGACGATCGCGAGTTCGACGTCATAATTGTTATTTTACGAGTTTTCGTAAGCGAACATCGACATTTAAATTTTTATTTGTCGAAAACAATTATTTTTGTATTTTATAGCGAACGAAAATTTGAAATTTTTTATTTTTGTTATTTCGCGAGTCCACGTTTGACCGCGTGTTCGTTAAACGTTTTAAGCAACGTAAAAATTTTCGGCGCATCTCGTTATTATTTTAAGATCGTAAATTTATTATTTTTACGAATGTCGTCTTTTGTTCCTTATCTTGAGCCGGACTCGCGTTTTAATGTGTACACATCTTAATAAACGTTTTAAACATAATGGAACGTGACAGAATAAAAATATTTACAAAAGTAATTAGCACGTGTTATGGTCGGTTAATAAACGAACCAAACGGACGCCCCTATGAATTAATTTTGAAAGAAATAAAGGATGGAGGGACCATTGTTGTCAAATTTCCAAAGAAGGACTAGTATATAAGGAAGTGTTTACTTCTATTTTTATTTATAACCAAACTCTTGTCTTCCCTTTTCTCTCCCTCTAGTAACCGGCCACCACCACCTCCGGTGAACCGCTGCTGTAAACCGTCGCGTCGCCAAAAAAAGTGACATGCAATTCGATCAACTTATATTTTCCGAATCCCCTCGTCGTTTCCTACACATCTACGCAATAAAATAACACATGCAATGGGTATTTTTGGAGTTAAAAATCCGGGTTTGATTTGAGAACTTTCGGCTTGTATGATGATTTAAAATGGTTAGATAAGCAAGTTTTGGTAGTCGGTTTTTTGTCGAAAAGGTCCGGTTTTGGTTCTTGATTTGGTCCGAGTTCGGCTAAGGTCAAGAAGGGGAGGAGTCGAGTTTTTCATGTATCCGATTATGCTTAATATAGCATTGTAAGAACTTGTAATTGTTTACTTTCTTATTTGGACTATTTCGACTAGTTGCATGTGATGAAACCCGAGTGGGTCTTGCGCAAATTAAAATATGTTGGTTGATTGAGCGATATAAACATTGTTAATAAACTTGTTTAGACATATTGTGAATGAATTTTTTTGGTCGGAAAAACGATTTTGGCGCGTTTTGCGACTTGCCGTTTAGAGCAGAAAACAGAACCTGCGTAACGTGGTTCGAGATTTTGTAAAATCTTATTTTTGGTTGAATAATATTGTCGAGGGTACTATTACGAACGTTTCGATAATTTGAACGTCCCGTAACTCCTAATAACGAAGAAGTTACGGCGAAAACAAGTTCAGAAAAAATAAATTGTTGCAATCAGCTAGAAGCTTTTTTGCGCTGCACTGCTCGATTTACAACACTATTTTGGGCACTTTCAGTTCGTTTTCGCCTTTTTTTATTTTTTTTTATTGTTTTTTTTTGTGGTTTGTTGTGTGTTGGTTTTTTTTTTTTTTTTTTTTATTTTTTTTTTTTTTTTGGTTTTTCGTTTCAGCCTTCCGGCGAAACACGAAAGTTGTCCGGAATGATGTTTTCTATAAAATCTCTTTTTGGTCAAAGTCACGAAAATGTGATATAGCGGGTCAAAACCGATGGTCAAACTGCTGCGTTTTTATTGAAAATACAAGTTACAGCAGAATTGAAAAAGGGCATTTTGGTCATTTTCTGTCGAGATTCAGGTCTCGGCTAAAACTAAAAAGTTGTCCGGAATATCGTTTCGCATAAAATCTCTTTTTACTCCGAATCGTGAAAATGTGATTTAGAGGGTCGTTTGGCGCGGGTCAGATTTGGGTAAAAATAAATATAAGTATAAAAGTCAAAGAAAGTCAAATGTTGACTTTAAAAAGTCAACGGGTCATATAAGACTTATATAATTTTTAACTAAGTACATGAATATAAATAAAATGATAAGTATCAAAAATATACTTAGATGTTTAAACTTACCAAAGATGGTAACTTTCCGAAAATAGTAACTTTCTAAAAATAGAAAGTTATCGAAAATATAAAGTTTTCAATTAAAGTCACGTAAGATAAAACGTGAGGAATAATTATAACTCAATGAAGTGGGGTTTTGGGATTTAGGTCGCGCAAGTGTATTTCTCATCACATGTATGTTTATATATATAAGATATATATATTTTACCGACACAATGTGCGCATCGTCGGTTATACTTCGTGCATATTATAATTAAGCGACATAATTATAGGTTGCGATTGTGATCGTTTTTGATACATTATGTGCTTATGTGTATTGTTGATCGTGGTCTCCGACCAAGGTGAGTTCATAGCCTCGCTCTTGAATGTTTTAAATGTTTTTAAACCCGCGAAGGGGATACTTGTTGTTTTATGAGTTAAGTACATTTTTGGTCCTTGTGGTTTGGTGCGAGTTCACTTTTGGTCCAAAATTCAAAAAAGGTTCACTTTTGGTCCAAAAACATAGTTTCTGTCCACTTTTAGTCCAATCCCGTGAATTTGCACTAAAATTTTTGGACTAAAAGTGAACCGAAACTATGTCTTTTGGACCAAAAGTGTAACGAAACTATGTCTTTTGGACCAAAAGTGGACCGAAACTATGTGTTTTGGACCAAAACCAAACTTTTTTTTATTTTTGAACCAAAAGTGATAAAATGCACCAAACCACAGGGACCAAAAATGTACTTAACTCAATATATTATGTAAAAATGATGTTGATATGTATTAAAAGTAGAGTAGTAGACATAAGATATGTACGGTTTAAGTTCACTAATATAAAATGATGTCTATTTTGGTAATTTTACAAGTTTTAGTTAATAAATAATCTAAGGGTGTTTTTTTTTTGCTTAATATCATAGATGGAAAAATTTCTTAATGCAATCAGGAAAAAGATTGTTTCTTTTTTGCTTAATACGAAAGTAAATCCTGCATCTAAAAGGGTGTTAAAAAGAAGGTTGTTTCCATTCAGGATCCTGTATCACAAATTTACTTACACATCTTTCTTTTATTATTTCTTCTCCTAACATAACCCACTTGTTTTTAACATCTTCGGCTCTACCACACCTACTTCCCATGGCAACTAACATATCACTCTAATCCGCCGTCTTACTCCTCATGTGAACCACTGAATTGTCGTCTCGACTCTTTTGATCCTTCCAACATGTTTTTTTATGTCGACTTCATTACCTCATCTTTGTATATGTAAAAAACTACATAAAAGTTACGGGTTTTTTTCTCTTTTAAATTCCTTTTTTTCTCTAATCCGCAGCCTTACTCCTCATGCTAACCATTGAATTGTCGTCTCTACTCTTTTGATCCCTCCAACATGGTTTTTTATGTCGACTTCATTACCTCATCTTTGTATATGTAAAAAACTACATAAAAGTTACGGGTTTTTTTCTCTGGGACTAGAATTGCCAATTTGCTAAACTACAATTCTATAAATAGAAGCATACACACACACTTATAATTTTTTACCAAAAATTTGTCACTCCCCTCTCCTTCTTCTTTTCGATCAGACACCACCACAAACACCACCATTTTTGGCTTATTTTCCGACATGCATTACAATCAAATTATATACTCTTAATCCTTGTTTCAAGAGCTACAAAACCCACTAATAAAACCTCACATGCAATAAGTTTTGAAGAAGTTGAATTTTTGGTGTGTTCTTGCTAGTTTCGTGTATAAGGGTTATAGATTATTAGTTGTTGATTTAAAGTGTTGTTTGAAAAGCTGGTTTGTTTGGGTTGAGCAAGCGTCCAAATTCAAAAGGCAAGGGGAAATAAAATCTATAGTTTGTTATGCATTGTGAGCACTCATTTTATGTTTATGTGTTAATTCATTAGTTATATTACTTTATTATGATTATTGCTATATGATTCATGTGGAAATTATGAAAGTGTGTTGTTAATGACCAAAAGTTTGATGTTTGCTATATATTGTATATAGACGAGTTAAGCGTATTCTGATAGTCGGAATATGTCGAAAAAATGTTTACATAGGTTTAGGTTGACCAGTTTGACCAAAAAGCTGACTTGACCGTTAGCGATCAAGAACTTTTTTGAAAGTTATTTTATATTATGTCACGTGATAGTGTTCTGCACTTAAGCCCGTTTTCGCTAGGTGGGATCGTCACTAACTCTTAATAACGAACTGTTCTACGGCCGAGTCAAGTTTGGGTATTATTGTGGTAAAAAGTCAACTACAAGTTATGACTTTGAAGTCAAACTTAGTAAAACTTATTGAATAATCAAAATGAGCAAAGGTTTTGAAGGTTTAGTTAATTGGTAATGAAATATGAAGTTCAGATTATATTATCCTTACTTTCGGTAACTTTCTAAAAATTGAAACTTTATGGAAAACGTTGTAATATTGATTAGTGCGTCAAAGTGAAATATTTTGCGTCGCACTTGAAGATTGTAGTATATGAATGAATATACGTAATAGTAAATATATGAAAATGCAAGTATGTCATATATGAATTTAATAAAATCTTAGTCATGTACCGCTATATAAGATATTTATAAAGTTCGGTAGGATATTGTTAGTGCATCAAAGTGAAATGTTTTGCGTCGTACTTGGAGATTGTAGTATATGATTATATATACGTAATAGTGATATATATATAGATGCAAGTATGTATTATATGAATAATTTACATGTTTGTTTTATAAAATCGAACACATATGATTTGATGGTATGCTGGACCCGATTATGAGATTGTTTCTGCATAAGTAGCTATTGTCGAAGTCTCTTATTTCATGAATCTTTAATTGCCTTGCGAGCTAAATGCTAATGCATTAAATAGATCTATTGGGTTGACAACCCCGTCCGGGGTATGAATCCTTGTGAACACCCTGTCAAACGGACGTTTTGTAGTTAGAAGTAGTAGGTATATGACAATAATACGTTGTTCTGGGGCAAATTGGCATATGAAAAGATATATGTTGGTTAACGTTCGGTGTCATGAGCTTAATGCGTGAAAGAAAAGAGATGTTATACATTGTATTCGTTGCAATGTTTTCCCGAGAACTAATTATGTGTTCAAAGATTATTTCTTATGGATTATTTTAAACTGTATGAATTTCACTCAACAATTTTGTTGACGTTTTAAACATGTTTTATCCCAGGTTACCAAGGATGAAGGCAACGATGGGGTGGAGGTGTCGTGCGTGTGATGATTTTGGTGAAAGACTACTTATGTGTTCCTTGTCTTTCAGAAAAACAATATCTTATTGTGTTTTAAAACAATGTCTTTAAATTTGAAACAATTATCTTTCAAATGTTGTAATGGTTGTGGTTACGATTCCTGTGGGGACCTAAACGCACTTTTCTCTGATTAATAATAGAACACATGTTTGTAAAACGTCTCATTTGGGTCGTTTTCTATTATTTTGGTGAACGGTGCTATTTAGTAACACCCAATTGCTATTTCCGATGTGCAATCCAAAGTTGGGGGGCGTTACAATCACAAACGTGATGACACAACTAAACTATTAACACTTGAAGCTTGACGTCTTCTTGAGTGTTCATCACTAAAGAGTGGAATGAGTTAATCACTTATAATGGATTATGTAACAAGTATAATGATCAAAGAATATAAAAGATAAAAGACGTATGTGAATTTTTTTTACAAGAGTTGTTTAAAAGGAAGACTTAAGGTTTCTATTTATAGACAAACCTTTGAAATTCAAATGCTGTCCCAAACAGCTGGATGATGCGACCCACTGATCCACCAACACCTGGATTCGTGCCTTGTTATGGTGGATCTGTCCGAGGAGCTGGGACAACATTTTGTCATTTTATGATTAACCCCAAATCTATACAAAATATTGTGTTGTACTTATTAAAACTAGTTTAATAGATTCTTCTAGAATAAAATATTTTTTATCACCAATAAGGAAAGATTTTCTAGATTTGGAAAGATTTGGATAGATTGTTTCCACTTATGGTTAATCTTTTTTTTCTTACATGATTAATATAACTAGCTTATAATTAATCATGTGTTAACTTAAATCATTTGATTAGAAAAGGTTTATGCAAATGATAATATTTTTCTTTGATCATTAACTATGTTTAATAATGCCATATTCATACCTTAAGTGATTTGTCGGCGTCAAGTAAACTTTTGACTAAATAACTTGTTTACGTAAACTTTTACGTAGTATGACATTATATTTGTTATTATCAAAACATGAAGATCATTAAATATAAATATCGTTTTTGCGCGAATATTTGTATTAACAAATTCTAATCTAATCTAATTATGTGGAAACTCGTATAGGTAAACAAACGTCTCACTTAATCATGCACTACTCTTTAGTTTGCTCTTCCTAATTCTATTGTCCGTCATCCTTGCAGTGTAATGTGTAAGTATTTCCCAATTCATGAACGAATTGCTCGAACCCGCCTTCTATGCGATACTCCGTTAAGACAACGTACAAGTAAGGTAGTATGAAGACTATTACAAGGCTCCTAAGAGTGTATTAGACGCATTAAAACACTAAAAAGGTGATCAACCATATTAGAGCAAGGTAGTATAAAGACTATTGTGATGGTATCCTTTCTACACAATCACGTTTCCCTAGACGTCTTCGCAAGCAATTAAGAAGCTAGTTTTCTAGAGCCTAACGTGCACACAACCAACAAGAAGCAATAGTAAAAGGAATTACAAACCAAGTTTCATGCAATCAAAAGCAAACACTAATATATTTAGCCTAACAAAAACTAGGGTTTGTATATATAGAAAAGTAATCACGACGGCGTCGCTTGTCAATTGCGACGCCGTCAGCCCGTCGAATCTTCTATGGGCTTCTTTAAGTCGGCTACTTCAGACGACATCACCAATTTCTCTGACTCTGTCACTTGAGCCTTCTGACGCCGTCATAAGGTTTTGTGACGCCGTCTCCACCACTGTATGCCCTCTTGATATCAATTTTTATGTAGTGTTGAATTCTTGTCCGTTTCTTCCCAAATTGAGTCCAAGTCACGTGTATTTCCTCCAAATGCTATCCAAGTGCTATAAACACAAAAAGAAACGATTAAGCATGTATTTTAGGCATATCTGCATGATTTAGAGGGTTAAATGACCCTAAAAAAGTGTATAAAATGACACCTCATCAAATACCCGTACACTTGAGATTTGCTTGTCCTCAAGCAAATGAGATTTTCTACCTAGTCAATAGCAATAACGGGGGCATTTAACCTACTCATTAAAGATAATTCATGGCATAACTAACTAGACCTCATAATTAAAAGCATGGAAATTATATACTAGCACCATACATAAGTGTTTGGATTCTCTCTTTCTCTCGGGTGTATAATGAATTATAATAATATAAGAAACAGGAAAATAACACTCATTACCTGTCATAGCATATAAATTACCATATGCGTGATAAAGGATCAAACCTCCACCGCATTGGCGTAAGCACCTAGGAATTACTATCAAAAAGGTCTTTAAATGGTTGTGATGTATAGGTGTAGGGTAAAGGAAACACGATTGGGGGATATTTGGGAAATTTACTGGTGGCAAGTCAATTATATACAAGAATACATGTAAAGGGCGTTGCTAAGCCAAGACTCGACAACACTAGGACAAAGATACAAACTCTACATCAAACTCTTTCTTTTTCTTTTCTCGAAACTTTCTTGAATATAAACATAAACATAAGTAAAATGGCAGCCCGTACATATTTTTTTTCTTTTTTTGATTTTCTTTTTCTTTTTCACTTTTTTTTAATTTTTTCATACACTTTTGCCTTGCCAATTTCTTGAACATAAATAAACATATACATGACTTGTGGTTTATAAATTCACCCCTACACTTGAGTTTTTAATACTCAATACATAAACTAACTAATTGCCCGAATTAGGAGGATCAATAAACATGGAGTGTATTAAACACAAATGGGGGTAATAATTTGACTTCTTCTCCATTTTTCCATAAAATAAAAACTACCATGAATCCCAATCATCCCAAAACTGTACACACTAATAAAAGACTCGACTTAGCAACCATGTACTCAAGCAAACAATTAACTGGGGTGTACAAATGTGATAATAATAACGTACTAAAAATGAGTACATACAAGAAAGGCTAAAGAGATTTGGGTGTAACATTTTGGTGGGGTGTAAATAATGTTCTTCATTAATAATCCGGAATCCACTGGAAAATTACGAGAACCGCAAAAAGGATAGGTTCAGAGGGGTGTGATAGGGGGTATCTTGCACTAAAAATGAGTGCGAATTAAGGGTGTGGGGGTAGTTATATGATCGAGGTGACCATCATAACAATACAAAATACAGGGGTTTATCCTAATGCCTCTTATAACTTAGCAAATCCTAATCACACGAATACAATCTCACTTGCGGTCTCGAGATGTATCACTAAAACAAGTTCTAAAATTTAATATACTACCTGTACACTCTCATATAATTCTAACCGATACCAATGCTCCAGAAAAGCGACAAAACCACACATGCTCGATCAAATCCATAAACGCGACATATGCGATTGCTCATTCCTTAACTCGAGCAAGCTAAAGGTTAAAATTATCTAAGCACCAAAGATAGGTGCTTTAATTTCTAAAGATCTAGGGGCGAACCTTAAATTTTTATGGTGGAATTATTTTGAGTGGTAGGGTTTTTGTGCTAGTTATATAACTCCTATCAAATGAGACGTTATTAATACTTAGTTTTCATCGATACGTGCTATAATTTTTTTTAATTTGGATCAAAATTACCGTCTACGCTACGTTTCAGTATATTACTCATTTTTAAGGACAAAGCAAATGCAATTGAAGGAATAATTTCTAAGGCTCTATTTCCCCTACACTTATTTTGAACATTGTCCCCAAGGTTCTACAAGTACCTGAAAAACGAATAAAGGGAAAATAAGAAAAAGCAAAAGAAACTAGTACTCCCTTGGTTTTGCTTAATATTGGAGAAGAAACAAGATAAAACGGCTAAATCGTCATCCAAGAATCATCCACGCGAAAATTCAAAGAACTTCCGGGCTTCTCCTTATCAAATATAACCTGCAAATCAAAGACAAGAAACAACTACACCAAGCGTAAAATTCGACGGGATAATGATATACACTACTTGTTTAGAAGGTTTAGACACTACAAAAGCAATAAAGATAGGATGAATGTACTAATGTAGTTGTGATTTTCTGCAAGGATTAGGAAAATTAAGAATTCCGGAAATTACACAAAATTAATTTTTCAAAAATTAAAGAAAATAGGAAATTTACTGTAGCTGGAGTGGCGACGCCGTCAGAAAAAATTCCTAACGCCATCTCCAGGGTTTGTAAATAAAATTTTCTTCGTTTCTTAGAAAAAAAATTATGCACAAATATCCTTTTAATTATTTTATGGAAAATTTTAATGCATGAACTACAAAAATGATTAGTACAATCATATGACTTAAACAAACACACAAGACACACAAGACACATAAGACACATCAAGACGCAAATTAATCTAAATTATTTATTTTATATGTTTGAAAATGGTTCTTAGAAACCAGATGTTTTCCCTTACACTTATTTGATGTAAAATGCCTTTGATTGTAATTAAGATGAAGTTAAAGACAAAACAAAGCATGATCACATACAATTCAAACATATAAGAACAAACAATAAAGAATAAAACACACGACACTCCTAAATTGCAAGAAATAAAAGATTGGGTTGCCTCCCAATAAGCGTTTTGTTTATTTAAGGAGTCTTGTAGCTAGACTCGGAGTCACACTCCTAGGAATTATGAAAATGATCCAAATTGATGATCTCGCTTGTTCCTCCTACACTTATTTTGAACATTGTCCCCAATTTTCTACAAGTACCCGAAAAACGAATAAAGGAAAAGTAAGAAAAAGCAAAAGAAACTAGTACCCCCTTGGTTTTGCTCAATATAGGAGAAGAAACAAGATAAACCGGCTAAATCGTCATCCAAGAATCGTCCATGCGAAAATCCAAAGCACTTCCGGGATTTTCCTTATCAAACATAACCTACAAATCAAAAGACAAAAAACAACTATACCGAGTGTAAAATTTTACAGGATAATAATATACAACCTTTGTTTATAAGTTTTAGACACTACGAAAGCAATAAATATAGGATGAATGTACTAATGTAATCGTGGTTTTCTTCAAGGATTAGGAAAATTAAAAATTTTGGAAGTTACACAAAATTACTTTTTAAAAATTTCAAGAAAATACAAAATTTACTGTAGCTGGGCTGGCGACGCCGTCAGGAAAAATTTCTGACGCCGTCTCCAGGCTCTATGAATAAAATTTTCTTCGTTTCTTGGAAAAAATTCTTCACAAATATCCTATTAATTATTTTCTGGAAAAAATTACTGCATAAACCACAAAAATGATTAGTATAATCATATGACTCAAAATAAACACACAAGACGCGAATTAATCTAAACTATTTATTTTATATGTTTGAAATGGTTCTTAGAAACCGGATATTTTCCCTTACACTTATTTGATGCAAAATACCTTTGATTGTAATTAAGACGAGGTTAAAGACAAAACAAAGCATGATTACATAAAATTCAAACATATAGAAACAAACAATAAAGAATAAAATACAAGACACTCCTAAAATGCAAGAAATAAAAGATTAGGTTGCCTTCCAATAAGCGTTTTTGTTTATTAGAGAGTCTTGTAGGTAGACTCGGAGTCGCACTCCTTACGTGACTCCATTAATGTTCACACTAGATCTTCTATTTCCATCAACTTCAAATAACGCATCAAGATGTTAGTTTCCTCTTTATATGATGGACCAAGCTTATCCACATTCATGTAAACCCCACTTTCTATATCAGATGCCCTTTCACACCCTCTTCTATAATAATCTTCACTAAGTATCACCCTAGATGATAACAAGTCGTGTTCATCGCTAGTTAAATCATCCATTTCTGAATCTCTATATGGTGTTTTAAAAGTGACTTTCTTAATTCCATCCGTAAACGTAATCAACCCTTGTTCCTTATCTAATATTAGCTTAGTGATCTTTATAAATGGCCGGTCAAAAACTACATGGGATAAACTAGGATCAATGTTGGCTTCAATATTCTCGAGGATGGTGAAATCCATGACGTGACTCATATTTCTTACAAATACATGCATATCTCTCCCAATCCCAATGAAATTATGCCCCTTAAATTCATACCCGTGATTTCTAATGGCATTGTAACATGCTAAGGACATAACATTCATGGGTGAATCTAGATCGATATATGCATTAGTTATGAACTTACGCCCTATCATGCACGGAATCCTTAGGTTACTAGGGTCCCCTTTTCCAATCCTAAAGTCAAAGTTCAATGAACAACTCGGCATTTTCTCTATCAAAGATTCATAGATCGATTCCTCATTCGTGTCTACTAGGTCAATGGGTTCTTCATACTTCATCCATTCTCCTACTTCTTCTACTTCCTTTGTATCTCTATACGCCCTATTACCTGGATTACCCTGTTCTATGTCCCGTGACTCATCTTCTTCTATTACTATTTTAGAATCACTTAATTCTTCCCCCTACTTTGTCCTCAGCCTCAACAATTGTGTTATGATCATTGTTCTTAGTTTCATTAGGTTCTATGATCCCTGCTTCCCTAGGTTCATCTTCCTTTCTTATAATGGTAATTGTGTTGACAAAAAGAACGTGTTTAGGAGAGGAGGAGTTCCAATTTTGCTCTTCTAGAGATGATTGAGATTGGTATTTTTTAGAGAAAGTAACTTTGACGGACTTTTAATTTCTTTTGTTTGAAGGTGTCTCATTCCCTACGGTATTTACACGGGCCATGGAATCTTTTGCAATATTACGAGTGGGTGCATTGTCAAATTTTTCTGAAACAACCTTCCATAATGTGTTGATTACTTTATCTTGTTGTTACTTGAGTTGGGTCCCAAGGCTAGACAATTTTTTTCTTGATGAGAATCAAAATCATTTAATACCCTCTCAAGTTTTGTTTGATAACTGGAGGGTCCGTTTGGTATATTAGAAGTGTAAGTTGTAACAATTTGTATTTTTGATCAATGAACGACGTCATTTAATTCACTATTTATTTTTTTTTCTCGTACGCGTTTGCTTTTAAATATAATATTACGTTAAATCACGTAAACTAAGAATCACCAATCAACGTAAACGGGCACCAAACGAATTAAAGTTTTCGTCAATAAAGCAATATATTATTTTTACTAAAGTAATAATTTACTTATTATGTTTTATTTTTATTGGTTACGTAAATTGGTTACGTTTCGCGATAAATTAAGTTTAGGCATTCCCGGAACCACAAAAATATTTCACGCAGTCAACAAATACCCACTTTTATACCTAATACTCAAAAAATCACAAAAAATATATCATACATATGCATGTATAACCGGATATATAGAGATGGATACAAAAATATCTAGTTTAAAAACACCACTCCTTATTTTCATGAGATTATGTCTCATTTAGGGAACCAACAACCCTTAGTCTCCAAGTTTTGACCAAAGACCAAGACCATGGACTTCCTTAAGACCCTCATGGTGTCTCCTTGACTAGTCCTAAAGCTTTATAATACAAGTAGCAAGAGATAACACATACATGTCCATTTCCTTAGTGTGAAAAACCAAAAACACTCTCCCTTTTTCCTCTCTTTAAGCCACGGCAACAAACACTCCTTTTACAAAATCCATAGCTTGATTTTACTAGACCATACAAGTATTCACACATCATTCCTAAGATATACTAAGATGTCTTGAAGCATTGGTTAAGCATTTGCAAGGTGTAAACAAGTATTTCCAAGATAAAGTTTTCTTTAGAAAACTAGGGTTCTAAGTCTTGCAAGCTTTGATTTTTAATCTAAACAAGGGTTTAGATTGTGTTGGTTATCATCATCATTCATCACTAAGGTTACCTAAAACCTTTATCTTTTCATTTTCATGATTTTATATGCATATGATGTTTATTATAGCTAAATCACCACTTAGGACTTTTAAACATGTAAAAAGAGTTTTTTGAACTTGTGATTATTCAATTTGTTATACTTTTTCATATGATATTAGGTTGGTAATATCATGATATAATGGGATTATAAGTGTTGTAACATGTTGGTTAAGTGTAAACATGTATATGTACAAATTAGGGTTTTAAGGATTACTTAAGGAAATTTATGATTTTATGTAAAATCATAAGGAAATTTATGATTTTATGTAAAAGTTATGAACTTTTATGTAAAATTTATGATTTTTTGTTATCTTGAACAAATAGACAAATCATGGACCTAAGGACATTACTATATGTATAACATAGTATATTATGAGTTATTAAGAACTTGTGGAAATTTACTTAGTTGAAGAAGTATATAAAACAAGTTATATAAATCAAGTATATATATGTATCATAAGGGGGCTGCGTTTGGATTCGAAATCCCAAACAGTAGTTTTACATTTTACCAAAAATAATAACACCACAATGACAATTCCAAAAAGGAAAAGAAACTCGAAAAACGGATTAATAACGAGAAAGATACGATAAAAATACGATTTGCGTTAATACCGGTTTTATAAATAACTTTAGAAAGCAAGTTATAAATACTTCAAAACAAAAGTTTAGTATTTTCACGATCCAACAATATTTTAAGGATTCCAAATGATAAGAATCGTAATTTTTCAATTAATAACGAATGAGTTATGAATTTCGCGAGTTTACGACAATTAATACTTTTATAAACGTATTTTTATAAAAGTTACTATTCATAGATTGGGTTGCCTCCCAATAAGCGTTTTGTTTATTTAAGGAGTCTTGTAGCTAGACTCGGAGTCACACTCCTAGGAATTATGAAAATTATCTAAATCGATGATCTCGCTTGGATTCTCTTTCTCGGATAATTTCCTAGTGGTGGGAATTGATTAAAAGGTCTTATTGAATTTCTCTCCATCAGGGTCAATCAATTCAATCCTATGATGCCACGCTCCATCTCCTTCTTTTGGTGGCCTATTCCAATCTATTCTCTTTTCTATCAACTCTTCTGACTCCCACATATTTCCTTTAAGATTTATAGGTATAGCTCCTAAGAATTCTACAATTTTTCTAAACATTAAGATATCCTTAAAGGGATTAAGTTCGACATCTCTATTGATTTCCTATTCCACAGGTAAATGGTAATCCATGAAGTTTTTCTTAGCATAATAAGGAGTCGGGCACCAATACCATCCATACTAGGTCGGGGTTCATAAGACCCTCTTTTTCCTAGGGTAGTCCAATAGGGTACTTCCTTATCACCTAGGTCGATTTCTTTTACTCCAAATATTGACCTAGTAACTCCTTCTCCTACCGCTATCTTGGATTTTTTACAATCTATTACGGCACTAGTGGTTGCTAAAAATCCTCTCCCTACAAGTAAAGGGGTCGCGAGGTCTTTTTCCATATCTATGACATAGAAGTCCTCTAAAAGTTTTAACTTTCCTATGTGAACTTCTACATTCTTAACAATTCCTACGGGATAAGACTTGTTTCCATTCTAACCCAAAAACATGATCGATCTCTTCTAATAATCCAAGTTTAAGCTTTTTGAAGAGATATAATGGGATTAAATTCACACAAGACTCTAAATCGACTAAGGTATCAAAAGGCTTAGAGTCTCCTAGTCTGGCAAGGTGAATAATCCAGGATCCTTCATTTTCTTTGGCATTTCGCCTTAAATAAACGCGGACCCATTTCTTCCTAACTCTAAACTCTCTAAATATTTATCAAGAATTGCATTGTATATTGGAGCATGAGCTAGAACTTCAAGAACCGGTAAGTTAAGATGCAAATCCTTAAATTCATCTTCTAAAGTTTGTTCGGGATCTTTTGTTTTGGTGTTCCTATTTCATTGACCGTTAGTGTCTTAACTTGTGGTTGATCTTTTTGAGAATTATTTGTTTGTTTGGAATACGATTTAATAGCATTGATCGAATTGAGGGGTCAGGATGAGCTATGGGGGTCTTCCATTGGGTAAGAACGAGCAGACGAAACTGAAGAGATGAGGTTAACATTCAATTTTGAGTTCTTAACCATATCACTGGGGAGTGCTCCTGTCATTCGATCATTAATGGCCTTCAAGAATGTGTCAATTTTATTGGTCATCTTGCTTTGTTGTTGTTTGAAATCGGCTTCAAACTTAGATAATCTAGCATCCTAAGATGCCATAAAATTGGACACCAATCCTTCGAGATTTGATTGATTGTTAAAATTTTGAGGATTATTGTTGAAGGGGCGATTCAGGAACGAACAGTTGGGTTTAAAACGATTAGATGGATTTGAAAAATTGTTTTGAGAATTTTGAGGTTGCCTCCACATAAGGTTTGGGTGACTTTTCCATGACGGATTATAGGTGTCACCAAGATATTTTGCTCGGGTTAGAAAGTGAACCACTTGCCTCTTGCTTCATCGATACGTAAAGATGTATAATCAATAAAAGCTTGCTCGGGATTTTCCATGCAATATTGAGTGTTGTGAGGACCATTAGTAATTTCACATAAAGAAGCGATTTTGTTTACTTGAACGGTTGGGTTATGAGCAAGATGAGCTTTCATCAAACGTTAGACTTGATTTTCAAGCTCAATGAGAAGACGGTCTGATGTACTCGAGACATCTTGAGGCAAAGAGATTGCCTTGACTGATTTAGCGAAGTCTCTCGGATCATTCCAACTTTCGTTGTCATAAAGGGTGAGGTCCTCAATAGTGCCCAAGATTCTTTTGTGTTTTTTTCAAGTAGCTTACCACCGGCCGATTGATCGATGGTTCGCCTTGTGGCGGGATTGACATGGTCATAAAAGATTTAGACCTGGAACCAAAGATCGATACCATGATGAGGGACTTTTTGGTGTAAGTCCTTGAAACGAGTTCATGCTTCGGAAAGAGATTCACCTTGATGTTGTTGGAACATCAAGATGTCATTACGAAGTTTAGCAGTCCTTCCCGATGGAAAGAATTGAGCAAGGAAACGGGTAGTGAGATCCTCCTAAGTGGAGATGGATCCTGCGGGAAGACGTTCAAGCCAATTGCTAGCTTGATCGCGATGGGAAAAATGAAATAAATGCAGTCGCGTCCTTTCCCTATTTGCAACATCAAGGTTAAGTAAGTCCACAAGTTTTAGAACATCCTTAAGATGTTGATTTGGGTCTTCGGACCAAAGTCCGTGGAATGAGCATCCGTTTTGCACCAACCGAATGGTGTCGAATCGAAGAGGTACCACATTGTTCCTATTGGGGAGTTCAATGGTGTTTCGATAGCCCTCGTGGCTAGGTCGGGAATAATCTCCTAAAGTGCGGATAGGATTTTCGTCTCCCATGGTGTTTGACGAAAAAGAAAGTTTACAAAACCAAGGGAACAAAGAAAAGATAGACTACGAGAAAGCTAATTAAAAAGAACAGAAAAATCTCACTTGATAGGAATCTTGTGAGTAGACCTAAGCTAAATTGAATTCTTCAGCTAACTGGTATTCTGTTCTGATAAAGTACAATTCAATTATACCATGTTCAACCTGTTCCTGTATGAAATGGTAACGGACATTGATGTGCTTGGTACAGGAGTGCTGCACGGGGTTGCATGAGATTGATATGGATGACTAGGAATCATAGTACAACGGTATTTTGTTATAGTTGAAGCCATAATCCTTAAGTTATATCCTCATCACATTACTTGTGCACAACATCGCAGTACAGGACCCGTAACTTTATTTGGTTGTAGACATTGCAGTACAGTCCAGTTTCTTTGACATCCAACTGAATAACTTTTCGCATAGGAATTGTATTCCTCCAGAGGTGCTTTTGCGAGTATCAAGGCATCCGACATGATTGGCATCTGAAAATGCGGTTAGTTTAAAACCAGAATCCTTCGAATACCAGAGTCCCATATTGATGGTTCCCTTTAAGTATCGAAAGATCCTTTTAACCTCTTTGAGGTGTTTTTATGTTGGTCTTGCTTGATAACGTGCTTGTAGCATCGATTGCTGCTCTAAGTACTTGGATATACTGAAGTCAGATTCATGAGGTGACCTTATCATTGTCTTCTATATTTTGTTTGGTTTAAGGAGGGTTCACTCTAACAGTCTGCATCCAGCTCTAGATTTTGTAGCAATGGGTGTACTCAATGTTGTCACATTAATCATTCCATGTTTTTTTAAGTTTTTCTAAAGCAAACTTAGTCCTGGTTGATATAGATTACCTCTGGGGAATTGGTGGATCTAAAGTCCTAAAACTAGAATTTCATTTTACCTCATTGAGAACATTCAATTCTAACTATGGAAATTAGTTGTACATCACTTTTAGAAGAATTTTTGGACTTGTTGACTTGAAAAGAATGTCATTGACATATATTTGCACAAGCAGAATGTCCTCCCTATATCTTATCTTAAATAGAGTAGGGTCAATAGTACCTTTAGGGAAACCTTTGGACATCAGGAATGTTGAGAGTTTATCATACCAGTCTCTCACAGCTTGCTTCAATCCATATAAAGCTTTCCTCAGATGGTAGACTTTTTATAGATGATCCGGATCAACGAACCTATCTAGCCGAGCAACATAAACCTCTTCCTTTAGTGGACCATAAAGAAAAGCCACTTTAACGTCCGTTTGGTAGATTGGAAAAGATTTATGTGTAGCGTAGGCAATAAAAATCCAAACAGCTTCCAAGCGAGGGACTGGTGCAAAAAGTTCTTCAAAATAAATACTCTCTTCTTGAGCATATCTGTTAGCCTTAATTATATTAAGTAAAGCAATAATGTTATCGGTCTTATTAAGTCAAACTAGGTCATGTAATTTAATAGGCTAGTCGGGTATTAACGGGCTTGGATTGTAATATAATCTTGTTCGTGTTTAGGGCTCAATGCCCAAGTTAAACCAAGCCGGCCCATTTAGAAAGCCCATGTGCCAACTAGAAGGCTAAGGGTATAAAAGAAACCCTCTCCTCACATGGAGAGGGTGTTGGTCATTTATGTGTGTGTGTTTCATATGTAAAAGATTTACCATCTCTCTTTCTTAATCTAATATTCTACCGTTTTCATTTCTCTCTTTTATTCTTATTTATTTTGGCTTACTGGTGTGCTTATTATTGTTGTGTATAGATTACTAGTGGGATAACAATATCCCTTAGCTACAAGTCGCGCCTTATTGCGAATTACAGTATTGTCTTTATCTTTTTTGTTCTGTGATAACCACTTTAGCTTGATGACAGTCTTTCTAAAGGGTTTGTCGACTAGTTCCAAGACTTTGAGTCTGTTGAACTGATAAAGCTCTTCCTACATTGCCTCATCAATGCGTGATCAACATTTTTTCCTTAATGTTTGTCAGTTCTGTAGTTCTCCGGGAGCAGAACTTGTACTTTTCTGGAATATGTGCCAAGTTGTAGTCTTGTATTGCATGGGACTTGGATGGATTTCTTCAAAAACTGTTATGAGGATGATTTTTAGTCCAATGGTCGTTGGAATGTTAGCGTTGGTAGAATGTATCGCAATGTTTGAAGTACAACGTTGGTGAGGAAGATCAGCTACTTCTTGTACCGGTGTTCTTAAAAAGGGTTATTAAATTATAGGTTAGTCTGTGCATCTACTGCTTGATCAGTGTTGTTTTCCTCAGCATTGACATTTATTTTTGTTGGTGCTATTGTAGGGTTGTATATTTAATGTAGGGTGTGAGTTTTTGTTGTGAGTATTATAAGAGAGAGCGGATGGCCTTTGACACACTATGATTCTCCTGCAATGAAAATATTTTTGAACAAAGGATTTTATAGTAATCTACTATTATAAGTGACAGTGCTTCTGTGACCTGTGAAGGAGAAATATTTGGAACCAGCTTTGAAATTGAAGGTTCATTGTTGTGGTCGTGAGTTTTGAGTTTTGTATTGTTATGAACAGAAGTCTTTTGTAGTTAGGGTGCGAGGCTGGAGTTGACATAATCTGACGCCATTGACAATTCCTTGATTTCATCAAAGTTGATATGAATGGATTCAACTATTAATTGATTTCTTGTTGTTAGGACTCCCCTATCCCTTTGATGTTGTAGAATATCCTACAAAAATACACAAATCCCCTTTCTCCTTCATCTTGTCTAGGTTTTGACCATCTTTGACTAAGTAACAAGTGTAGCAAAAAATGTAAAGGTGTTTGAGAGTAGGTTTCCTTTCATTGATGATGTGGTATGGTATATTTTCATGTCTGGGAATGATGTGAGTTCTTTCTGGGCGTAACATGCGGTTGCTATTGCTTCAGCCCAAAAGAATAAAGGAAGTTTATAAGCTAAAAGCATCGTTCGAGCAGCCTCAACGAGAGTACGGTTACGTCTTTCGACAACCCCGTTCTATTTAGGTGTTCGAGGAGTGGATTTTTGGTGTTCAATTCCCCCTTCTTTAAATTATGCATGGAGTGTCTTGTTTAAGAACTTTGTGCCTTTGTCAGTTTAATTTCCTCTGGATTGTGTTAGGTAGTGAATTATATATGTTATTAGTTTGGTTTATTTCTTATTTTTAGTTGATAAATATGTGGTACCAATCATTCAAAATCGGGTATTTTATCCGCTCTGACAGACACACAGATTTACCATAATTAAAGACGAATCCAGGGTGGCTGGATTTGTCGATTCGCGTGCATGCGAAAAATGGGTAAAACTTTATTAGCAGTTATTTTGCCGATGGTGTTAACATTTGACAATGAGAGATGCTTATATATGTTATAAGGATTCTCGGTTTAAATTTTCGGAGTCAACGTCCAAGTTTTGAGTGTTACGTGGATTGCGCTGAAGTTCCAAAGGGAAATTCTAAGTAGTTGATCCTACTTGGAGTGTGTTAATTTCTAGCAAGTAAAATTTTGACCATTTATTATAACACAAATATTTAAACATTTAGACATAATAAAACATCGTCAATACAAGTGTGAGTTGCAATTCGATGATTATTCTTTTCGTCTTTGTGATCGATTTCGTAATTTCATGTAATAACCAAACAAGGTTAGACATGTAGACTCGGAGAAAATCTATGGTCATTTTGTTGATATTTTCGTAATCTATTTAAATTATAATCTCGATTCTTATGGTTCATTTTTGAGCTTTGCAATTGAAAGATGGTAAGAATAAAACATATTTTGATTAATGTGTAGTTCTCCAGTCGAATTCCGTTCAGATTATTTTGGAGGAATGTATTTCGAGAATTATGTTTCCTTCATTGCTAATCCTAATCTTAAAATAATTAAATTGTTCGATTTTAATGTGTGGGATGGAGGGCAGTTGGGATGTCGGCTAAGATTATCTTCGGTTGCATATTTCTCAGTAGAATGTTGCGCTTTGGACGTTGTCGTAAAGAAAGTGATGACAGATTTCTATGTCTTTGGTACTAGAGTTTGGACGGGGGTTTATACTTAAGTCGACCGACGCCTTTATTGTCTCATATCATTGGAACATCATCAAGTCGTATGTCGTGATGAGAGCTTGTTTCATCCATAGTACTTGTTGACAAGCCTTTTTGGCGAACACGTATTCGGCTTTGGTTATGGAGATAGCAAGGGACGTTTGTTTCTTAGAGAACCAAGATTTCAAGCAACCATATATTACTTAAAACGCCACTAGTGAACTTTCGGTTGTCGTAGTCACCCACGTGGTCGGAGTAGACATACACTATAGTTTCTATACCGGTTCCTTTCGGATACCATAATCTTAAGTGGGTTGTACCTATAATATTTCTAAATATACGTTTAATGACTTCTAAGTGGGTTGTTTTAGGGTTTTCATGTAAACGGGCACATAAGCAAACATTAAACATAATATTAGGCCTACATGCAGTTAAATAAAGTAAACTACCAATCATACCTCAATATTTAGTTCTATCTACGGATTTGGTTTCATTGTCCTTGGTTAGCTTGATCTCCGTTGACATCGGCGTCTTGGTTGGTTTAGAATCTTTCAACCCGAACTTCTTTAACATCTCCTTGATGTACTTGGATTGATTGAAAAATATCACATCTAGGGGTTTGTTTGTTTGGTCCTTTGTCATTTATTACCTCTAAGATTTTTCTGGGATGAAATTATTAGACTTTGGTTAATTATGGTTTAGCCCCTCAATGAAAATAACGTCGTATTTTTATTTCCTCTTCTATCTGATTTCATTTCATAACTCTTTTCTTATTTTCTCTTGCATTGTTATGTTAAGTCCCACCAGTATGACCCTTTGACATTTCTGTGTAGGCGAGTTGTAAAATTAGTTGTTTGGTTGCACGTAATCATTTCAATTTCACTATGTTTTCATGTACTAGATGGTTAAGGAGAATGGGAGGAAACTATGTAATTTTTTTCCTTTAATACTTTTGAGGAAATGGGCTTGAGTAAATGTGTTGTGAGGTATGGCTGAAGGAGCCATTACTGAGCTTCTTTGTGTTGAACAATTAACTTTTGCAATTGGTGGATAACCTTTGTATCACAATGTTCTCATCATCCTTATCCATCTTAGTTATGTCCATTTTAAATAACATGCGTATTCTGAATATAAAACGAACAATGTTTCAGGTGGCTTCTTTTGGTTATGGTCGGTGTTGCTAAGGATACAACATGTTTATAAACTAGTACATGCACGGGTAAGCTCGTTTCGATATTATTCCAGCTTTATCATTATGTGTATTATTGTCCTCAAGTTTTATAGAAAATGTGCATATCGTGATAATGTGTGAATATGGTTCATGTTGCATATATGTCGTGGGTTGTTTTCAAGTATCTCTTATAAATTGATTTAATTATTTACCTTTAAGGAGAGGTAGTAAAAATGTTGTTAAAATTTGTTTCTATCAATTTTAACCGCAATTTTTTATTGTTGTTTTCTACGTTCGTTGTCGTACAAACTGTGTCAATTCAATGGATCCAAGTTTTAGCAGGTGTTACATTTCTGACGAACGTTGAACCGCTAGAACTGATAATACAAATAATGTCTAAAAACGTTATTTATATTTTTCGACCTCTCTATGTTTTAAAGATGACAAAATGTAAAAACGTTTACGATAAAAATAAACGCTTACATGTTATTAATCGTAAACTTTTAGTTTTACGCAAATAACTTAAGGTATGTACAAACAAATCATTAAACATGATTCGTGATCAAGAAAATATTTTTTTCTTAAACATTCTTTTCTTACAAAAGTTTTTTATAAAAAATAAAAAATATACAAATAATTTTTAAATAAATAAAGTATTATTTAAATATTACAAAATTCAAAATATGGTTTTCCTTCCAAAAAAGGAAGATTCTACACCAGGATTTAACCATTCTCCTCTAAAAGGGACAAAAATAGGAGTGTCAGTTCTTGTGGCGGCTCCAGATTGGCTTGGAGGCCCCCAAGATATATATATCTAGGACCACTGGGATAGCCACCAAGAGACGTTGAGATTTCCTGGCTATAGATACTGCACTATCCTCAGCAGAAAAAACACACCTCTTTGCATGAATTTTTTAGTTATATTTCTCTCTCTAAAAACCTTCTTTCTCTCACTAAATTTCTGATCACTAAACATGGTCTTATTTGTTTTTTTTTTTGAAAGTGATCCAATCTCATCTTCTTCATACTTTCATCAAGTGCAAGAGAAGAACACTCGTATTCGCCAAGAAACGAAATGTTATAGATTAGTGATTTCTCCTCTCTTCTTCTAATATCCAAAACTCTATTTTGATTATCTTGTATGATTGTGTAAATTAGATAATGTATAAATATGATAGTGTAGATCTTGTGATTGGGTACCACTTGTTGGTCCCTTGGAATCTGATATAAGGTTTATCAAATTAAACTAATCACATTCCATGACAACAAAGTGAGTTTTAAATAAGTATATATGAAGAATATAAAGAACAAGTTTAAAACACATAAAAGTACTTTTCAACGTATAGGTTCTTATTAGAATCAAATAAAGAATCTGTGACACACCTTGCTTGCGGAATAGCAAGGTGGTTGAATGAAAATTGGGGTTTTATCACCTTCGAACATAAACTCTAACCAAAGTTAAGAGTGTAAGAAAACAAACTACTTATGACTAAAATGAATCTTCAGCGTTCAGTAGTACCGTTCAGTTTGTTTGAGAGATAAAATGAACTCTTATTTGTGTATCACATTAGTGGATGAGAAAACATTTACTCTGGGAATTCCTCTTCCTTTTATAGGACAAAGGGATTATGGTTTACAGTTAACTAGTACGCATCTCATGCATTGAATGGGTGGGTTGAGATCCATTCTAATGCAGACGTGCTCTAAAGTACAGTCAGTCCTTTTAGGAAAGTTGTTGTTCTTTCTTACCCTCTTTATAAGCACATTTTCCCATGGAGAATTGGGTTATTCCTTTTGATATATAAAGCAATCTTTTCCTGCTTGTACACCTTCTAGAAGTGTGATACATACGTTTCCAACATCTATTAAGGAGATAGACACGCTCAGGCTTTGAATTGTCAACACAAGCTCGAACTGAAGCTCTTTCCAAATACATTCTTTAGGTTTTTGTACCGCTGACATAACTGAAGAGTGAAGATACTTCCTAATTTCTAAGGACTGATGAGCTGATGCTAAAGAACTTTAGCGACTCAAACTGAAAGACTTCAGCTTGAGTAATAATGAGGGGATTTTATGTCTAAATTCTACTGATGATTGACGGGCTCAGGAACTAAAAATACAACAAATCTCCCTATATTTTAATATACAAATAGCCTAAGTTAAAATCAGTTGTAAGTGAGCAAAACAACTTCTTCTTACACAACTGATATAAATTAAACAACATAACTGAGAATCACTTCTATTAACTTTCATTATATTCAGTACAAAAAGATTATGTTTAATAATAGAGATTAAAACATTTGATGTTCCTTGTTGCTCAATGAACTCTTCTTCCATGCTTGTACTAGACTTGTTATTTCTTTGTTGACCTAGAGATGGTCTGGTTAAGTCATCAGGTTCTTTTCCTTTTCTTGTTAGCCTAAATCATCTTAGCTATCTTCAGAGGATCTTGTTCTTTTAAGGGGTTTGTTGAAGTCAAATCTTTAGTTCTTTTCGTTGATCAGATATTTCATTCTTTTCTTTATTAACCCATAGTTTGGTTTTCCATCTTTTCTTTTCTATTAGGACAAGTTTGTACTACCTCTCCATTTAGCCAGATATAGGTCACCGACTTTAAAATTTGAAATGACTTCAATTGTCCCATCTTCCCTATATACATTCAGTGAGATAGGGCCCTTTTGTATGAGAACATTATAGTTTGTGATCTTGAAGCTTTTTCTTCTTTTTAGCATCTTGTCATTGTATTTATCATAAAGTAACTTATTGTTGTAGTATTGTGTCACAATATCTATGCCCAAGAGGGATCAAATCAAGTTATTCGTACATGTTTTGGTTCAAACCAATACTTTGTAAAGTTGGATTGGTGTTCTTCTCCCCATCAGCTGGTGTAGCAGTTGCTTGGGCCTGCTGAACAAACATACTTGGTTGTAGCCCTGATGTGGTGTTCATCCACGGTGGAAAATCTGTTCAAGTTTACAGTCCACCTTGTTCCATTATCTTGGAGAGAATCCAAAGTCTGTAGATTTTCTAAAATGAAAAGAAATTTGACTTGGTAAATCAAGAATTTTTTCTTTTTTATTCTTTCTTCTTTGTTGGAAGTTCCTATTGAATATTTCTACAATTCAACAACCTGGGAGGTAAGGTGGAGATAGTGGAAGTGAAGGTATCCAGTTTTGTTAGGATCTCTTTTAAGTCCCAAGTAGCTCAAGTTCCTTGTCTCTAACATGCTTCTTTAGCTCTTTAATGTTTTTAGATAATTTAGTAAATTTTGAGGGGAACTCTTTCAGTTCAGTGGTAAAGCAAGTTAGATAAAAGTCAGGTAAGGACTAAGAGTTTGGATAATTTAGGTTTCAAAGAGGTTACCAGAAGTTCAGTAAGCTGGTTGATATCTGGGTATGAGGGCCTAGCTTTTAGTGAAGCAACTTCTTCTTTAGCTTTTGCCTTTTGTTGTTCCAGCTTCTCCTTCTGAGACTGAAGTAAGTGAACCTGAGCCATTAACTCTTGATTTGGTTGATTTAGGAGATGAAGATGAGAAACAAAGTGTCTTTGGGTATATCATGAGAGGTAGCATGAGTGTCTTCATCTTTTTCAGTTTCCTCCTCTTCACTCTCATTTGAAACAATGATATGCTCATCTTGTGGGGAGTCAGGAGTGAAGAAGGCAGATCTTGTGTCTTTTAAGAGATCTAATAAGTCCTCCATCTTTATTTTCTTTGAGATGTCATTAGCTCTGGACTCCTTATTTATACCTGAATCAGTATGGGCAAGTTTTTAACCCATCTCTAACAGATTTGGTTTGATCTACAAGAACACTTGGATTAGTCCCTGCAAATATGTGATCAATTGAATAGTTTTGGTTCTTTCATTTCCATACCCTTGTTGTCAGGTATGAAATCATTAAGAGCAGATGTTCCAGGATCAGCTTCAGCTTTGGAATCAGTTGAAGCATCACATCCTAATGCAGACTCAGAGTGAAAATGAAAGAAGCTGAATAAACAGGTTCAATAATAAGAAATGCAAACATTACCACTACTGAGAGAGGGTTGGGATACCTTCTTTATGGTGGGCCCCTATAGTGTTAGGCCACCAACTACTTGTTGTGCCTCTTTATGCATTTCACCAACCACTAGTGTAGGAGGTAAAGGATGGCTTGGGATTTTGTCCTTGGCCAAATTAGACGTAGTTTCTTTTTCTGATTGGCTAGTTTTAGATTTGGATGCCTCAGTCTTGGACTCAGATGTGTGTTTTGAAGATTGTTTTCTTCTGAGTCCAATTTTAGCTCCAGCCTTTTTGCCTTGGGGAACCTCCTTAGTTTGTAAGGAAGGTTTTGGAGCTTTGGAGTCTATAGGCACATCTAAATTACATATGGCCTTCATGTGGTCAGTAAAGGGAGGTTCTTTCAGTTTCAGTTTGGCTTTTAGTGCCCTAATTGTTTCTGAACATGAAGACTTGGTGGGGGTATGGTGAGCTCTTCATTGTTCTATTTATGGGCTTCATGATGTCTAGTAGAAAGGGATTATAAACCTAGGATACGTAAAAACCCTTTTCACTAGTTTTCTTATTTTATCTTGTAAATTATTTCCTCCTAATAATAGCTTAGCATAATCTACCTTTACCCTTTGTCCGACATATAAGATGATGGATCCTTGTTGGATAGTTGAATCAGGACACCTGTTTTCACCTTAACACTGAATGATTTGCTCATCAGTAGCCTCCGCATAATAGGAAAAAAACTCTTTTTGAGAGTTCCTTTTGCCCCAATCTCCCCACTGTAACCTACTGTTGCAAACCATGGTCTCACTGTTGTTATGAAGGGTGAGGGAACATACATACTTGAGTTAGGTAGGTAATGAGCCCTAAGAGCATTTCTAAAGGTGTTGATTCCTATGTCTCCTCTATTCCTCCTATCGGAGTAAATACTTAATATTAGTGTCCATCTAAGGTCTTTTATTAGTGTACCAATAATCATACAAGTACTCTTTGTATTAGTTGGGGCCCTTGTAAAATGCTTCTTTTAGACATGCATTTGGAATGGAAAGTTTGACACAGTTCAAAGTTTTGAATTTGAGTGTAAGGAATATAGTAGTGAAACTTCATTGTAGGTGGTGATGAAATTTCATCAAGGGGGAAACTCAAAACCTTACTAGCAAGGTAAGAAAGGATTTGGGCTTTTTGGGGTTGTCAAGGAGTGACTGTTCTTCTTTGGGAGTGAATTTCAGGTGATGAGGGGTTTTGTAAGGATGATTTTGTCATTAGGGTTTTAAAGATTTGATCTGGTTTGAGGTGTTTGTTTCGTTTGTTCTTGATGAATTGTTGATTGGTTTGTTGTGATTTATATGATTGATGAAATTACAAATTTTTCTTTGAGAAATTGTAATTATCATTTGAGGTTATAAAATTATGAGAATGTTTAAGATTTGTTTTCAACATGTGTGCTAAAATTTATATTTAATGAAAGTCAGCAAAGCATGCATCTAACACCTATAACAGTGAACAAACCGTCTATCAAAAACTACAAAAGTAGGTGAGGAGGAGATGATGAGGTCGTTCTAACTTTTTAGACATCCTCTTTTAATATATTTTAATTAAACATTCTTTGGAAGGAAATGTTTTTGATAAAAATTATTTTACTTTGAAAATAACATTTGTTTTTGAGTTGATCTGATGATTGTTGTTTGAAAAGCTAAATAGGTTCAGGGTTGGTGTTATGTCATGCTGAAATGATTATTGTAATCTTTATCTTCATCAATCTTCCAGCGAAGGCGAAAAAACCACAAATGCTCATGCAAATCCATGAATGAGATATATGTGATTGATTAGTTACTTCACTTGAGAGAAAGCTGAAGATTTAGATAAAATTATTAAACTGAACTGCTGAAAATAAACTAGTTTTGTTTAGTACTTGACTTAACCAATATCTGTGCTCCAGTAAAGGCGACAAAACCACACATGCTCATCAAATCATGAATGAGAATATGTGATTGCTCAGTTACTTTTAGCAAGATTATAGTGTTGTATGCAAAACCTGAACTGGCATTTAACATGTAAAGTTTGTTCAGTTTTTGATGAAAGCTCTAATGCTTCAGTTTTCTTAGTCAGTTACTAATGCTTCAGGTTTTGAATTGATGTTAAACATTAACTTGTTTAACAATCAATCTTTTTGAAACTTGGCTCATCCAGAGGCTTGGTAAAGATATCAGCAAGTTGATATTGAGTGGAATGAAATGGAATTCAATACCTCTCAAAACCAGAATTTTACTTGCTTTCTATAAAATATAAAAATACAAAAATAATATTCTTTCAACCCCTTAGATCTTAGTAAATTTTAGTTCGAGCCTTCACATGCTATTCTCCTAGAGAACGATCACAACCCCCGAGTCCTTTTCATCCATATTATATTGTCATAGTTATTGAGCTGACTTTTCATCCATAGTATATACAGCTTCAGCTGAAGACATAGCTACAGATTGTTGTTTTTAGCACTCTAGTATACAAGTTTGCCTCCTAGCAACTAACAAGCACCTAAAGTGCTTTTCCTGTCCATGTTGCATCCAACATAGTCATAGTCTGAGTATCCTTTTAGGTTAAACCTGGACATTTTGGATACTAAAGACCAAGACTTGGAGCACCTTTCATGTACTTAAAAATTATATTAACAGTAATAAGGTGAGATTCCTTAGGATTTGTTTGATATCTTGCACAGAGACAAGTTAAGAATTGAATGTCAGGTCTGCTTGTAGTTAGGTACATTACTGATCTAATCATACCTCTTTACTGAGTCTCATTTATAGCTTTTCCATTGAGACCAGGTACTAAGTTATTAAGGGGTACCATTGGAGTTTTTACTGATGAACCATTTATGTCATACTTCTTTAGCATATCCTTAACATAGTTTTCTTGGTTGATTGAAATGCCTCTTTCAGATTGTTTAATCTAAAATCTAAGGAAATAGGTGAGGACACCCATCATGCTCATTTCATATTTTTGAGTCATCAGTTTAGCAAATTGTTTGCACAACTTTGTGCTTGTTGACCCAAAAATGATATCATCAACATAGATTTGAACTAAAATGACATCGGTTTTGGTTTTGTAGACAAACAATGTGTTGTCTATCTTTCCTCTCACAAACTTATGTTCAGTGAGGAAGGTTAAGAGGGTTTTATATCATGCTTTTGGAGTTTGTTTATGTCAATAAAGGGCTTTTTCTAATTTGCAAACATGGTTTGGGAACTCACTACTCTTAAAACCTAGAGGTTGTTGAACATAAACTTTCTCTTTTAGTTTTCCATTTAGGAATGCACTTTTGACATCCATTTGATAGAATGTGAAGTTCAAGCAAGTGGCAAAAGGCAAGAAAGATCCTAATTGCTTCAAGTCTTGAAATAGAGCAAAGGTTTCATCACAGTCTATGCATTCTTCTTGCCTGTAGCCTTGACCTACAAGTCTTACCTTATTTTTGATAACAATGCCAGTTTCATCCCTTTTGTTTCTAAAAATCCATTTAGAGCCAATTATGGTTTTTCCATAAGGTGGAGGAACCAATGTCCAAACTTTGTTTCTGGTAAATTGGTTTAGTTCCTCTTGCATGGCATCAACCCATCCAAGATTCTTAAGTGCTTCAGACACCTTTTTAGGTTCTTCTTTTATCGAGAAAGTCTAAAAATAGACTTTCATGAGCTAAAACAGTGTCTAGACTTTGTTTATGGCAAATTGGTTTAGTTCCTCTTGCATGGCATCAACCCATACAGGATGCTCAAGTGGTTTAGACACCTTTTTAGGTTCTTCTTTAGAGAGAAATTATACAAATAGACATTCATGAGCTAAAGCATCACTTAGTTCCTTACCAATTTCCCTTATGAGCATTCCAGTTCTTGGATTTCCCACAATGTTAATCAGCTTAATATGTTTTTTCTCTAGACCATCTATCTTGAGGAGCTGGAGTAGCTATGTATGGGATGGATAAGGGAGATACAACTTGGATTATTGAAATTGCATTTGGTGCTGAAGCATCCTTAATTGAAGAGGATAGAGGTTTAGTGATCTGAACATCTTTAGTATTTGTATGGTTATCAATGATATGTTCATCATTGTTATGATATGAGTGTTTAGGTTGATCATCATTTAAGATTTCATTAGTTTGAATAGGATGATCATTTTGATCATTCAGATCATTTTGATTAACCTGATTAATTTGATAACCTTGATCATTTTGATCAAAGTAAGCATCAGCTTTAGTGATAACAGGTTCAGGTCTCTCACAAGATTCTATAAACTAAACAACATTGCTATCAACTTGATACCTTTGAGAAGGTTCAAAGTGATGAAGATATTCATCAGGTGGGTATATTTCTAATTCAACAATGATGATATCATCAACTGAAGGTTTTGAGAATTTGATAGCTTCAGTGCTTTCATCAAAAGTGATGTGGAAAGTTTCTTCAGTTTGTTGTCTTCTTGTTTTGAAAACCTGAATGATTTAGAAACAAGTGAGTATCTAAGAAAGTGACCATCGTCAGCATTTTTATCAAACTTTCCTAAATGGTCTTTATGATTATAGATGTAGACTGGACATCTAAAGACATAAAGGAAATTAATGTTTAGAAGTCTCCCACGAAAAATTTCATAAGGAGTTTTGAGGTGTCTTTTAACAATAGTAGACCTGTTTTGAGTGTAGCATGCAGTGGCTACAGTTTCAGTCCAATATTGTTTTGAGAAGACAGATCCTGAAAGCATTGTTCTTGCGGCTTCTACGAGAGTTCTATTTTTTCCTTTTAGAAACACCATTTTTTTAAGGTGCGTAAGGAGAGGAAAAGTTTTGTGAAATCCCTTTTTCATCATAGAATTTAACAAGAATGCTATTTCTAAATTTAGTTCCATTGTTAATTCTAAGTTGTCCGACTTTAATGTCATTTTGATTTTTAACTCTTTTGATGAAAGACATAATGGTTTTAGGTGCATGACTTTTCTTTTTCAAGAAGTATACCCAAGTGTACCTTGAGTACTCATTAACAATGACAAGAGTATACGTTTCATAGTTAACGGACCTAGGAGTTATAGTTCTAAACAAATCCATGTGAAGAAGATGAAAACATCTTTTGATTGATGAGGTTTGTTTTGTTTTGAAACTGGCTCTGTGATGTTTTTCCTTTTCACATGATGAGCATGGTTTGTCCTTTAAGTAGACAAGTAAGGGAAGACCAATAACAAGATTTTGTTTGGCCAGTTGATTGATTGTTTTGAAGTTTAGATGAGCAAGTCTTTTATGTCATAGCCAATTTAGACTTTCATATGCTTTGGCAAAGAAACAAGATTCTTGTGCTGAGGAGGTCATGTCAAAAACATAAACATTATTACTCTGGGAGCAATCATTACAACTTCTTTGTTGGAATTGAAGATAATTCCTCTTTCTCATCAAACTAAACAATATATTTAGCATCACACAATTGGCTTATGCTAATTAGATTGTACTTGGGGCCATTTACAAAAGCTACTTTTGTGAAAACTATACCATTACATATAATAGAACCATATCCGTTAGTGGTGCATGCAGAGTCATCTCCAAATACCACCTTAGGGTCTGGTTGTTCTACATATTTATGCAAATAGCTTTTGACACTAGTCATATGCCTTGAGCATCCACTATCCAGGTACCAGATGGGCTTTCTGATGTCACACTGCACAAATAAGTTAAATGGTTAGTTTTGCATAGAAACCCACCTCTTAGTAGGAGTCTTTGATCTATTAGCATTTGATGATTTAACTTTCTTAGCTTGAAATGCTTCACCTCTTCTTAGCCACTCAATGTCATTGTGATTAGTTGTGGTATGAACTGTGCTACCATAAGTTTCATGCTGAGGGTTCTTAGGTTTTATTCCTCTTCTGAGAGAAATGATTATATTATGACCTTTTGTGTCATGATCATAACTTCCACATATTTCACATGTGGGATAGTTAACACAATCATGATATTGATGATCATTAAACTCATAATGTTTGCATGGTGGGAAGGGTTTCAGAGGTCTTGAGGTTTGAGATCTTGATGAAGATCCACAAAGATCCACATTGACTTTTGAGATGCTGAGACATGTTCATTGAGCTCATGTATTCAACATGATCACAAGTTCTTTGATCAATTCTCTCACTTTTTTTTTACAAAATACTACTTTGTAGCAGTTTTCTGAGAGATGATTGTTCATCCCATAAAGTTCACAACCCTTTTTAAATTGTGTTTTGTATTTTGTTTGGAGTGAGTTTTAAGGAACCTGTTGTGGTTTGTTTTTTCTAGAGTAAGATGATTGATTTTTGCCGATTTGTAATTTTAGATCATTTAGTTCTTTCATTACAATAGACAAAGGAATGTCATCTTTAGTTTTCACATTCTTTAGTTAACCAGCAGGAGCTGAATTCTTCTTGGAAGTTGTAACTTTTTTATTTCCCTTAGCAAAAACTGAGGTTGGTTCATTTATGGTGACACCATTTAAAGTTTTAGCGTTGAATGTTGAATTAGACTTCAAAATTGATTTGATAGTCTTTGGTCCAGATACAGGTTTAACACCAGTAAGTTTCTCTAGTGGAGGAAAAGGGGTGCTACAAACTAAGGATGATTCTTTAGCTGAATCATAGTCAGTGACTAAAGAGTCAGTGACATCTACTGAGGAGTCAGTTACTTTTACTTGTGATTCCGAAGGAAGAATTCTACCAGTATCATGATTGGGCAAATTAAACCCTTCAGCTTTAGATAACCAAGGTCTTTCAATATTAGGAATAGATACATTGGTATCATCAGTTGAAGATTTTACAAAGACTAAATCTGTTGCCCAGAACTGGAGGGATCTTTAGTGTGTTAATTAACTCCTAAGATTCTTTTCTTTTGATTTGGAATTTCTTCACCGATACACTAATTTACTTTGTTAGAACTGTTAAGCCATGTTTCGGTGATTGATGTTAGCTCTTTCAGTTCTTTTCTTAAGTTTTGATTCCCTTTGAGAATTTCAATGTTTACATGCTGCATTATAAGAAAGTCAAGCTTTGCCTGTTTTAATTCTAACAGTTTTTCTTTGCATGTATTTAGTTTTTAAACAATACCTCTATGTTTCATCATAAGATTATTTTTTTGTTCTTCAACAAAATTAAGATCTGCACCTAAATAATCAAGAATTTTTTTTCTTTTATCATTATCTTCCATTTCAAGAAGAGTGTGTACCTGTCTTATGGAGATCTTAACCCATTCACCATTCTTGGCACTTTCTTTGCCAACACAACACTTTCATCATTAGCAAGTGCCATGAGTACCTTTACATCAACCATTTCACTATCATCAGAAGACACTTCCTCTTCATCCATTCATATGCTTCAATAACAAGACCCTGATTTCTAACCTGTGAGGATTTAGATGTTGAAGCACCAGAACTGAGGAGGGCCAGTTTAGCCTTGAATTTGTTGTATTTGGCTTCAAAGTCTTTGTCGGGCCTCAATTCAGGTTTTTGTTGAGAGGAGCTGAAGAACTTAGGTTGAGAGTTGTTTTGAAAGGGTGATGAGTATGAGGGAACTGAAGTCTTTGAAAAATAATCTTTTGCAAAGAGACATTTACTTCCATATTTATGGCATTTAATTTGGTCAATTACTTTTGCACCACTGAATCTTTAGGTACCCTTATTGAAGAACCTTTTAGATTTGGCCAAAAGAGCTCTTTCATGAAATTTCATTTCAAGGTCAATCATGTACTCTTGACAGCTTCTTGTATCCTCTTCATCATCAGGACTATCTTGAAAGTCCTGGACAATAGAGGTTGAGATAAAGGCAGTTGACAAGGGTGTTACAGTGCTTAAAGATTTTTCTTTTTATTTTTATAAATACTGTCAATTAGGTTTTCCTCATACTTGAGTTTGCCAAATAGAGAAGCAAGCTTAGAATCCTTAACATGGTTAGTCTTTCTGAGACTTTGGCAAAAACTTAGCCACTTCTTTGGTAACCCATTGATGAAACCATTATTTATTTCAAGCTTTGAAAGTTTGATGCCATTATTTACTAGTTCATTCATCAAAGCTTTATATCTGGTGAAAGTTTATGGTAAATTTTCACCTTCCTTAAATTTGAAGGTATTGTAACACAGCTTCAGGTCTATGACCCTACTTTCTTTTACATCAGAGGGGCCCTCGTGATATAGTATCAAGTCATCCTAGGTTGATTTTGCTGTTTCACAATTGATAACAAAATTCATTTAGTCATCTGGTAGGACAGACGTGATGAGACTTTTAAGTCGCTTATCTAAGTTAGCAGTCTTTCTTTCATCACCTG